>LR749499.1:441045-532127 GCA_902729485.2 Mus minutoides
ATATACATACATAATTTCATCACCTATACAAAATCTAGGTTCCACAAACGAGAGCAAGCATATGGTAATGGTCTTTATAGACTGATTAAATGTGCTTAATATGCTTATGTCAGCTGCATACACTGTCTTGCAAATTCTACAACTGTAGGAATGTTCCATTGTGTGTAAACTAACATACCATTCCTTATCTGCTCCTCCACTGATAGGCAACCCAGCTGCGATGAAAAGTGCAGCTATATACAAAGATGTGCAGGGTCCTCTCGCATGCTGACTTAGAATATTTTCCATAAATATCTAGGAGTGATTGTAGCTGAACCCTGTGGTTGTAGTTGAGCCCTATGGTAGGCTGCCTTTAGCTTTTTCAAGGACCTCTCTGCTGCTTTCCAGAGTGGTTGAGTTCCTTCACATTTCCAACAGTGTTTTGTATAAAGACTCCCTTTTGTCTATACTCTGGACAGCACTTGTTTTCTTAATGACTGCCATTCTGATGGGGCTGAGAGGAAATCTCACACTGTTTCTCAGATGGCCAATGATAGTGCGCATTTTTGTGTGAGCTGGTCATTTGTACTATACATGTTGAGATATGTCTGTCAGTTTCATTAGCTCACTTACTAATTGCGGTTTGGCTTGTTATTTCATATATTAATCTTATGCCATATGCAGAGTTAGCAAAGTATTCTTTGCTTATTCTGTGGGCTGCGTCTTTACTTGACTGTCTTCCTTGATGCTCATAAGATCTTTAACTTAATGGGATCCCATTTGTCCTGGTTGACATCATTTCCTAAGTGGTCAGAGTCCCTTTAAGAAAGTTCTCGTCTATGCTTGTATCTTGTTTTTTTTTCTACCTGTTCTTTAACGTAGGTCTTATATTAAAGCCTTTGGCTATGATAAGTGACAGGGTGAGTGATCTGAATCTAGTTGCAGTATTCTACATGGCACTATCCTTTTTTTTTTTTTTTTTGATATTTGTTGAAGAAGCTGTCTTTTTTTCCCTATGTATATTTTTGGTGTCTTTGCCAAAACTCAGGTGGCTGGGTCCCTTGCTTGGGTGTCTGTTCTTGTATTGATATCATGACACTTTGGTGACAGAGACTCTGTAGGATAGATAGCTTGTAGGTGCAGCAAGACCTCGAGCTTCTTCTTGCTCAGGATTGCTTTGGTTTTCCTTGAATTTGTTTGCTTCCTCGTGAATGTTGAGACCATTGTACATTTTTTTCTGTCTTGGTGAAGAAAGGTATTGGAAGTTCAGAGAGAATGGCGCTGGACCTGCAGATTGTTTTTAGTAGTATATTCATTTCTCAATGGTAATTATTCCAATCCAATGTCCTTTTTCAATGTATTAATCCAGTGTTTTAAAGTTTTCATTGCAGGGGCCTTTCACTTCTTTGGTTAGGTTTATTCCAAGGCATTTTCTTCTCAAGACAACTGCGAATAAAATTATTTTCCTGATTCCTTTTTCAGCATGTCCTGCATTGGTCCACATGGCCACTGACTTTCCTATGTTCAGTCTGCATCCTGCTACCCTACTTAAAGTGTTCATCAGTTCTAGGGGTGCTGGGGTGAAATCTCTAAGGTCACATATTCTGCATCACACCAACTGCACATAAGGATACTTTGACTTCTTCCTTTCCCATTTGAACCCATTTCATTTTACTCTCTTATTTCCCTAGCTAAGATCAAGCACTACATTGCATAAGAGTGAAGAAAGCCGACACCCTTGTCAGGTTAGATTTTCACGGAAATGACTTGAGTTTTCCCCCTATAGCACAAGGTTGACTGTGGGTCCATCATTATCAGTGTGCTGCATTTTTCTAGTTTCATCAGAGCTGGTACACATGTAACAATGCTGAGGTCTGTTAAAGGCTTCCTCTGCATCTGTTGAGATGACTGTGTGATTTCTGCCCTGAGTCTTATTCATTTTGAATGTTGAACTTTCCCTGTATCTCTAAAATGGAGCCAACTTGATCATGGTGGATGATATTTTTGTTGTGCTCTTAAATTCATGTTCCACATGCTTCTTATAAGTTTTATATCTCTAGTCATCAGTCAGACTGAAGCACATTTTCTTTAGCATGTGCACATGTGTGTGTGTGTGTATGTGTCCCCTTGTGTGTTTGGGATAGGGTTGTACTGGATGCATGGAGAGAGTTGGTAGCAATCATTCCCTCCCACCTTCTGGGAAAAAGGTGGAAGAAGAAGGAAGGGCAGGATGAGGAAGAGGAAGAGGAGGAGGAGGAGGAGGAGGAGGAGGAGGAGGAGGAGGAGGAGGAGGAGGGAAAGAAAGTTGCTGCAACTGAACAATTATAGCTGATTATCAGTCTGTGAACAGAAGTCCTTAGACCCTAAACTGACCCAAAGGAAAATGGCTTTCCTAAACGCCAATTCCCCAGCTTTCCGTCACTGACTTTCCACTGTCACTGGTAGCAAGAGGCAAGGTAAGTTCATTCTATGTATATGGAAGCCAAAAACAGATCATGGGTTTCGCATTGTGTCCTCTGCCACGTTTCACTTAGGTGATCACAGGCACATGTGGGAAGCCTGGAGCCATCATCCTCTTCTTGGATAACCTGAGTCCATCTCTTCCTCAGCACCCACTCGGTAGGGCAGAGTGACGCCAGTCATGAGGTTGGCTTTGGAAACCGAGATCTGAGCGGTCTGTGCCACTCCACGGGGTATGTGCCAGCTCTTCTGTCCATCCGTCAATGCTCCCGCTGACTCGAGGCTAAAATGCACTCCTTAGTAGTGATGAAATGAGGTCTAGCTGGGAGGGCACAGAGACCAGGCTTTGTAGAATGCTGTTACGGCTCAGAAAATGATGCCCAACTGTGGCATCTGGATGTGCTGAGGCCCTTGGACTGACCACCAAGGTGTCTTGGACGATCTCCCAACACTGTTTCTCGTTCTCCTTTATACCAATGAACGCAGAGGCCTTCTCTGAAAGTCCCCCATCCACTGAGAGCAAAGACCCATCAAAACCAAACACACCTGTCTTCTGTTGTTTCCCTGACAATTCATCTGCCGATGAGGAATAAGCTCAGAGCTCAGAAGAAATTGAAGTCCAACATATATCCAATATGCAGGTAAGCTGTTCGAGGCATCTTCCTGGCCTCCTGGTCCATTTATCTCCTTTCTATTTATTCTCCCTCTAAAGACATCCATATGACCCTCTCCATGTTACTTAAATTAGTTAATTTATGGGGTGTGTGATGGGGAGTTCTATTCATCCTTACAATGGTAGGACATAGAAGTCTTTTAAATAGCAGTCAGTAATTTAGTCAACCTGGGCCTGTGGGATACTAGTGTGTCACTGGGGATAAAGGAATTAACAATAAACAGAAAAAAATAATACATGTGTATTAATAACACACACACACAAAGGACCCTTTGGTGGAACTTAAAAGTAATACTAGACATTTCAACTGTGCTCCTTAGGGGTTGCTGCTCCTGCTGCTAAGCCACTGGGTCTCAGTGGCCCCGAATGAGAGGCCCTGATCTGGAGGCTTGGTCTCAGCTCCGGTGTCCTGGGGAGCTGGTGGGATCTGTAAGAGGTGGGTTGGAGCCTTCTGAATCTGGGACTCCAGCTTCTTCCTCTCATGGTTTTACCCCAAGCTACTGCCATGACCTACCGCCTCACCTCTCCTCAAGAATATAATCATAGCCTGAAAACTGTACAACTATGAGCCCCCCCCAAACCTTTCATCTTTATAAACTCATTGTCTCAGTAATTTGTTACAGTACTGAAAAGCTGTTGTGTGATTTCCTTTTCATTGTAAGTTTACTCACTTAGTCCTTGCCGCACCCCTGCCGGTAGTAGGCTGGTCAGGACACACTGAAGCTAAGGATACTGGGCACAAACTAGGGTGACTTCTTGCCTGCAGCTATTAGACCAGGAGTGGCAGAGCAGAGGCTCTGTCCATTCCTCTCATCATAGAGGACATTCTTTCTGAGCTCTTCCTAAGGTACCCTGACAGTCTCTTCTCCATCCTCCCTGGCCAACATCTTCCTCCTCTTGACTCCTAAGAGTTTCTCTGTTTACTCCCAACCAACTAGTAGACTCATTCACCAAGGCAAAAGGAGAATGAAGTCTACCCCATTACATTTTTCTAATAGTTGGTTTCTTTTATATATGTAATGAACACACAGTACAGGTTCTGATGTGACATAAATTCAAAGGTGCCCAGGATATGTGGTAGCAATCAGGCCTCCTTCCAGCACAGCCTGTTGTTTTTCTAGAATAAACATACAATCCATAGTATGGAAGTACCCCATTTTACAACCTTGATCTGTTTTTGCTGAACAGCACTGTGGAGATAAGCCTGTATTAGCACACATAAACCTCACTGGGTTTTCATTAATATTGGAAGAGTGTCTTGCAATTTAATCCATCCAAAATGGATGCATATTTATCATATTATATTTTATTCACCTATCTTTTTCTGTTATGTTTATTTTTGTATATCTTTACGATTATTTTATTTACTTTTAATTTTAAAAATAAACATTATTATGCCAAATCTTTCATATAAATAAAAACATCACATGCCAGTTTTTGCTCCACCTAAGCTGCATGAACTTGCCACTGAGTTTGCCTTGATTTTTCCATTCTCATCAAAGTCGTAAAAAGATTTCATTTTGCTAATTTGTAAAATAATCACATTTTAAGTCGCTCTTATTATTATTATTATTATTTTTTTTATCAGATTTAGGACCTTTTCATGACTATCACGACTGAGCAGCCCCTGCTTCACTGGTGAATGTGTCTGCCATCCATTCCTCTTCAAGTGAGCAGATTCTTTATCTGCAAGGAGTACCGACCCTCACCCGTCAGTGTCTTCGTCTCTGCCATTAGAGCTGTGTCTGATGTGTAAGGTGTGCTGATCGTCTCAGATTTTTCATGGTGTACCCTCTGGTTTTATTCTTATACCTGGAAAATCTCTATCTAGAGAATTTATTCTAGTGTCTGTAGTAGTTTAGATTCAATATTTTTGTTAGTTGGTTATATACTTGACAAAACACTTCTTTAAGTAAATAAAAACTTTAAAAAAATATCAGCCCTTGCACAGCTGATGTGAAATGCCAGCCTCATCGCATGGTGTGTGATATCTGCTTCTGCACTTCTTGTCATCCCATCTGAGGACCACGCGGACCATGCGGTGCGCTGCAGGCCTCTTGCCTGATGGTATCTGTGTGATATATTTTCCGGTCTAGTAGGGCTGGTTCCCTACATTATTTGTCCTTTTCAGAGTCTTCTTGCTGGGTTTTTCCCCCTGGGGGAGGGGGGTTTAAAACCACCAGTAGAGGCTTGTCTTACAGCTGTGCTCCTGAGAGTCACTGGGAGTGGCCCTGGACCTCCCGGGAGCCTGGCTTGCAATCCGTGAGCCCTGAACTCTGCACTCTTCCCGTTGGCTCTCCTTTGGTGAACACATCTCATTTTACTGTATTTTTCCCTCGTATGTTACTCTTGGGATTCAGAATATATTCCTTTATGTCATATGCTATCATCTAAGGACAGAGATAGTAATCACCAGCTATAATTTTATGTACAAAGTAATTATTTTTTGTTTGGGTTTTGAATCCAATTTTTGAATCATTGCCAACTTCAGCCATTCCCTTTTAATTCCAGCTAGGAAATAGTCTCCTGAGAAAACAAGTCACCATGAAAACGAAGCTTTGCTTTTACGGATCTTTAGGAATTTGCTCCCTGTTAGCCCTTTGGGGGTACGTGGCTCCACCGTGGAGCCATGTACATCAGCTAAGCACATAGCACTTACCTCCTAAGTTCATGCCAGCTTGGAGGCATTTCTGGAGCCTGCAGGCAGGACAGTTCTTTCTCCGAATCTTATCAATAATGCAGTCATTTCTTCCAGCACACAGATAGTTGTGTTGTCCTGATTTAATAATAATAAAAAAAATTGTTAGAACAATAACTACCAGACTAGAATAAAATACTGGCAAGTATAATCAGAATAGGACTTTTCCCCCTCTCTTACTTTGATATTTCTTCTCCTACACAGTAGAGGCAAACTGGGTTCATGCACAACATTGGCAACTTAAGACCAGTTAGACTCTAGCTTAGTTATGACGACACTGTATTATGTCAAACATATTCCTGCGAAGGGAGAGGAGTCACATCCTCCTGCCATTTGATTTTGTTAATAGCTGCATGTGGTGTGGTGTGCATTTCTTCAAACATCATGACTGCAATGATCCAAGCAAAGGCCAGACTGCAGCCTTAGGTTGCAAAGCGGCTCACCAATGACACATAAATTTACCACAAGGACTTTCAAATTCACAGTAGGCAATGTTGGTCTTTCATGCTCCAGCCAACCTGGAACTAAACATAAATCAAAACTGGACACAGCAAGTCTTATAGAGTGACACCTACTGGCAGAGTGTAGAATTGCAGCCTAGCTCTACTCATTGGTTAAATTATTATTTTTGATTCTGAATATCCAGGAGCTACCAGATACTTCTTGAAGCAATAGTGGGAGTGGTATAAGGAGCCAGGCTGACAAAATTCTCTACTTGTGCTAACTTTCATTCAACCATGGGGAGAAGAGACAACTAAGGCTGTCAGATATAATGAATGGCACCGAGACAGTTGTGCTGGGGAAAAAACGGAAAGAACAGGTTTCTCCAGTGGATGGACCATACCAGGAAGCCCTAACAGCAAAGGTGATTTTTAAATAAAAATGTAAAGATTCTTCAGTGTACCTATGGGGCCACCCTGGCAGAAGAAAAGGTAAACATTGTACAAAATGAGTATCAGTACTGGGCGGGTTTCAGGAGGAACGTGGGCACAGAAGCGGGGTGTAAGGGAAAGCAAAATGAAAATGGAGGTCCAGGGCTAACACAAGCCTGTTTGGGGGCCTTAGAGGCCACAGGTAGACTTTGGACGATATTTTGGGTGACATGAGAAAGCCCTGGACTTCAGACCTTGAAGCAGGACTACTCTAGTTGCTGGATAGAAAACTGACCTCAGTGGATTAAGGACAAAGGACAGGGACCTGTGCTGCTAGGGTGCAGTACTGCATTCAAGGGAAGAATGAACAGGGCTTGGGTCAGTGTAATGATGTGAAAGGTCAGATCCTAGAGGATCTCTGGAGATAGATCTGCTAAGTGTTTTAGTGAGTTGAAGATCCTGGGCTAACCAATAGAACAATCAACCACTTTTTCTTTTCTTTTCTTTTCTTTTCTTTTCTTTTCTTTTCTTTTCTTTTCTTTTCTTTCTTTCTTTCTTTCTTTCTTTCTTTCTTTCTTTCTTTCTTTTTTTTTTTTTTTGAGACAGTTTCTCTGTGTAGCCCTGGCTGTCCTGGAACTCACTCTGTAGACCAGGCTGGCCTCGAACTCAGAAATCCACCTGCCTCTGCCTCCCAAGTGCTGGGATTAAAGGCGTGCACCACCATGCCTGGCTATCAACCACTTTTAATCACAATCGTAGTCGGACGCCTTCTCAAAAGGATGTTGGCAGTTAGTCATCCAGGCATGGTGTAAGGAATGGGTTATCAGCTCAGGCTACTATTGTAAGTCATGAGACAGGGTGAGATCATATGGTAGGTGAGCACAGACTGCAGAGAGGGGGTCAGAGGGTGACTCCTAAAGACAATTGGATAGCAGACAGTCTCACTGAACCCCGTAACAGTGAACTGGTTAGGTTAGAGTCCTCTCCTCAGCACACCACCACTATCATGTCCCCTTGGTTGATAATTTCTAAATATATATATATTCTAAGTATAATAACTGTCCGGCCAAATAACCCATATCCCTTAATATAATACATCACATAAAACAATTTAACTTGGAGTACCACCTCTATAACAATTTGGTAAATCTTAATAACAATAATAAAATAATAGTAATGGAATAGGAAAATCCTACAAAACAAGAAATTAAATCCTACCATCATTATAACCTAAGAGTTATTTTATTTTTAGACTGGAGGTTTTTAATGAACATACTTAGTATACAAAGTCTAGACGTTAGGCAGTAACAAGCAATTAATATAATAAAGAAGTTTCTTCTTTTAAAATAAAAGCCCAGATCTCTACTATTGTACTATCTATAGAAGCCTTAGGACAAGCCAACCATGCAGGTCAGGCAGTTGCTATGGCTGCTGTTTTCCAAAGGAAACGCAAGCTGGAGCTGGTAACGTGGCAAAGCACAGAATCAGAAACACAATTCAGAAAGCCTGGTGGTACTGGCCTTCCTCAAGGCCAGAGGGCTTTCTAAAGAGCACTTGGCAATATAATCTGCTGGTGGTCTAGCAGCATGTGGAAAGTGCTCTTTGGAAATAATAAACAATGGAGCATTTTTGAGTAAAGCACTCTCATTTTGCTGGGAAGAACTTCCATTGGTAACTGGCATTATGCGCCTTTTACATAGGATGAGACTGAAAGCCCAGCAGCTGCAGGTTTCATGTAACTCACAACGCATTAAGTCAACTTTAAACTTTAAAGAATTAACAAAATGTAATCTTCATTTATTTCAATTTACTAAGGGTTTATGGGGACCACCTATTGTGCAAAGGCAACAAGATTCGCATAAGGCACTGGTCTCATGGGCTGTCAATTCTTCCTTTTCTTTTTCTTTTTCTTTTTCTTTTTCTTTTTCTTTTTCTTTTTCTCTTTCTTTCTTTCTTTCTTTCTTTCTTTCTTTCTTTCTTTCTTTCTTTCTTTCTTTCTTTCTTTCTTTCTTTCTTTCTGTTTGAGACAGGGTTTCTCTGTATAGCCCTGGCTGTCCTGGAACTCACTCTGTAGACCAGGCTGGCCTGGAACTCAGAAATCCGCCTGCCTCTGCCTCCTGAGTACTGGGGTTAAAGGCGTTCACCACCATGCTCTTTTTCATTTCTATAGATTGATAATAAGTGTAAGAAAGCCTCATTGGCATATAAGAGTGAGCAAGGAATGTGTCTACCTCTCATGGACAAGGAGGATTTTCTCTGTTGTTTTTAGAATGCATGGTTTTCAAAGGCCAGGATAAATATATGATCAGCACGCTTTAAGGATACAAAATCCTATAACAACTGCCGAATGTTTTTCTTCCCAGGCTGCTCTGTCTGCCACAGACAGGACAGGAGATTGCAGGAGACTCCTGTAGACATCTTCTAATAGAGTCCTGACAACTCTCTTACATACTTTGTAGTTTTACAAACATTAAAGATTTATACAATCTAATTACAATTTTTAAAAAATGTGTGTGAGTTTTGCCTGCATGTCTGTCTGTGCACCACCTGCACACATAGTGCCCGGGGAGGCCAGAAGAGGGTACTGGAGCCTCCATAACTGAAATTACTATTGTTTGCGAACCATCATGTGGGTGTTAGGAATCGAACCTTGGTCCTTTGGAGAATCAGTCAGGACTCAACCACTGAGCTGTCTCTCTAGCTCCCACTTTAGAAATTTGGGTTGCACTTAACACAAATGTGTGATTTGTGTTTCATCCTTTAGTTCCTGTTACATCAACAAGAAGGGGGGAGAGGACAGAGAGCGGGAGGGAGAAAGGGAGGGAGGGAGGGAGGGAGAGAGAGAGAGAGAGAAAGAGAGAGAGAGAGAGAGAGAGAGAGAGGAGAGCTGGATTTCTGAAAATACTGTCCATTTCCTTTTTAAAGCCTGTGCTCACCTTGTGTTAAGATAGCAAGGCCAGAAGAAGTCACCTCTTAGGTTATGTGGGATAAATAATTTTTTTTACAGAAATACTAACATAAGTAGACAAACAGAATCCTGACCAGGAAGCAGTGTCCAGGAATGACAGCTAAGGGCCTACTCAGCAGTCACTCAGCAGGTCCTGGGGTGCCACTGCAGATTTATGCTTATAAAATGTCATGCTTCAGAAAGATTAATCTTAAGGTTATGTGACAGGTTAGGAGAGTGCAAGTGGGGCCGTTGCTACAGGTTCCCATCAAAGTTCAGAGATGCCTAGATGGAAACTAGTAGCTGTATACTAGTCAGCAGGTAGGGACATAATTTTGGGTTAAAATGAAAGCCAAATAACTAAGAAAAAAAACCATGATTTCTCTCTGAGTTATGTATCAATTGTGAGGGTAGTTCTACATTTAAGTAATGACATGCCAGCTTTTAGCAGATAAGTATCCTGCAGATACTTATGAACTTTCCAAGAATGAGGTGGGGTGAAGAATTTGAAGGTGCCTAGGGGTGACCAAATGCAGGGAGACATTGGAGGGAAATTGACTACTAAAAGGAGAACCCTCTAGGCAAGGCTTTGTGGTTGACCAGCCTCACCCCACCCAGCCTTGTGACTCATGTAGCATAAGATGTCTAGAAACAAACAAAGCAAACAAAACAAAACAAAACCAGGCTTTGGGACTGTTGTAAAAGATGGAAATGGAAGAAGAAAGAACTGGAAAGGTAAGTAGGAGGTTCCAGAAGTGCACATAAGATATCAAAGCACACAGGGGAGCCTGGTGGAAGGCTGAACTGATGAGCAGGTGTCCCAGAGGCTGCCCACCTGAGGGGAACAGAGCTTGAATCCCACAAAGTTAAGGAGATTCAAAGACTCTGACTTTAGTTTGAAATCCCAAAGGTTCAGGCCTTACAAGGGAATACCATACCTCACAATCAGGGCAAAATAGATCCACCCCTAACCCCCCCAAAAAGGCTCTGAAAGTTCAAGGTGATCTGCCATTGATTTAATTCACTAGTAGATTAGAATTCATTATCTCTCAGAGAAATGTAGCAAAACCCAGAATCTCAGAATAACCAGACTGCAATAATATTAGAAACAAACAAATAGAAATATATGAGCCAAAGTCGATAGAAAAAAAATCAGTAGAAAGTGCTTTATAAGTAACCTAAGGGCTGGGATTAGAAACACCTGGAAGTTACTGTGTGTTAAAAAAAAGACTGTACGAAGTAAAGAAGAGGTAACAACATTAATAATACCTAAACTAAGAAATCAGCTGTGAAAAAAATATAAATGTCCAGCCAAGGCGTAATATTTTATTAAATAAAGCAATCCAGATTTTGCTTTTGTCTTAAATAAATGGTAAAATTCTATGTATATCAAAGAGTGTTATAAAATAAAATTAAAATTAAATTCTGTCTGGTTTATCATGAGTAAAAAAAGACATGAGAGCTAAGTGATGTAGAACCAGTAAGCAATGAAGACAGATAAAGGAGCCAAAACAGATGAAAACTTAGAAACTGGAAAGTGTAGCATTTAAGAGTTATTGTTAAGAATTATCAAGATACTGGATGTTCAGCAAGAATGCATCAATGAAAGAAGTAAATATAACCAAAGTTGTTCAAACTGAAACACAAGACAAAAATAATTTAAAAATAAATGAGAAAACATTGGTAATATGTGGGATAGCACAAATTATTTAGCATATGTAACTACAGTTCCAGAACAAGAGAAAGGATAGAGCAGAGAAATATATGTGAAGACGTTCAAATTTAATTTTCTAATGTCTAAAGATAAATAGAAACAAAGTAACTGCAGCAGGACACAGCCAAAAGTCGGAAACATAATTATAAAGATAAAATTCATAAAAACATCTGGATGTGGTGGGGAGACCATATTACACAAAAGAAGTAAGGCTGAGTAACAGCTGCTTTTGATCAAAGCAACTGGGCTGGAGCTCCTGGGAACTGAGAGCTGCTGGGAGAGAGGGCTGGCTGGTTTTCCTTAGTTTTGGCCTCTGGGAAGTTGAACACACTGCGCTGATGGCCACAAACCCAAGGATAGAGAGCTGGCATGAGCCAGGTTAGCAGCCAATGCGAGCATAAAGGTGAGATGTATAATTTGGGTGGAGGGTAGACCTGGAAGGAGGAGGAGGAGGAGGAGGGTCAATATAATCAAACTACAATGTATGAAACTCTCAAAAATTGATAAAAACATGGATTAAAAACAATTGAGGCTAGAAAAACACTGTGGTGTATCTTTAAAGACTATGTATCAATCTTGAATTTTAAAATTAGTTCTCCAAATCAAGGAGAAATGAATATTTCCCCCTTGGGATAAACAAGTGCTAAGGCAATTTGTCACTGGCAGAATTGCACTGTAAAAAAAAGCAAAAACAAAAACAAACAAAAAAAACAAAAAACAGCTCTTCATGTTTAAGAAAACTAATGCTTATTGCAAATTTGGGCACACAGGAATTGAAAATATTAAGTACATGGGAAAATTGTTAGAAAATAAAACACATTATGAAACCTTCAAAATACACATATATAGAACACCTGTCAATATAGCATGAAGAATGGGAAGGGATATTAAAAATTCCACTGCTGTAAGTTTTGAATGTTATATTTGAAATGGTATAGATGAATTCTCTGTAATCTATGGTAATAAAAATATGTCTTTTATATAATCTTTAGCAATGGTTCTTAAACTATTCTGTCTATTTTATAAACATCACCTAAGAAGTCATTAGAAATGTATATTCACTGTTCCTTTTTCAAATCTCTGAGTTGGAGAGTTGAAATCTGTGTTTCACGTTACCAAAAGTCTGATGCACATTGAGAAGCAAATCCATACACTATACGGTACAACACTACAATAACAAATCTAGTTTAAGAGACAGTAGAGGTATAAAAGAGAATACTAACACAATCAATTCAAAGAAGGACAAAGGAAAAATAGGTGAACAATTAACAATTTACTTTAGAAGTAAAAAAAAGTCAAAGATATAAATCAAGCATAAATTACACTAAATGTAAATGGTCTAAAGTCAACGATGGTAGACTAGTTTTAAAAGCAAGTTGCAGTATGTGCTAAGGTGTATTTTAAACATAAAAACATGGAGAGATTATGAATTAAATGTGGAAAAATAATACACAATACAAACAGTAAGCATAAGAAAGCTTATGTGACTACATTGATATCAGAGAAGGAGGACTTTTTTTTTTAATTAAAGATTTATTTTATTTATTATATGTAAATACACTGTAGCTGTCTTCAGACACTCCAGAAGAGGGCGCCAGATCTTGTTACGGATGGTTGTGAGCCACCATGTGGATGCTTTTAAACTTTAAAGAGTACTGCTAGAGATTCGGAATATGATTTTATACTGATCAAACTGGAATTATAACAACCACAAATACATAGAAGATTATATATATATATATATATATATATATATATATATATATATATATCTCAAAAAGATATACACATAATTGAAAATATAGAAAAGTTTCAGTAACCAAGAAAGCAGCTACTAACTAGATAGCCCATACATAGGATTTGAACACTAACACACTTTCACCTATCCCCATTTTGGTCACCCAACTGCACAATATTTTGTTTCAAGCACATGTAGGAAAATCTGAGATAGAATTGTGAAAAGGCTGAAGTTATGCAAATAATATAAAGCCATTTATAAACGAAACACACGCAAAAAGTAAGAGGCCCATGCCATTGAAAATAAGGCAACACATTTATAAGTAATTTATGTGTCAAAGAAGAAATCATACTGCAGATAACTGACTATTCAAAATTCAGTAATAATGGACACATAACATAAACTTGTGGAACCAAACTGAAGCAGCACTTAGTGACAGTATTTTTAGTTATATCTACTTATATTAGAAAATTATAAAATTAAAGATCTAAGTAAGAGTCTACCTTTAGAAACTATAAGAGAAGAGAAACTAAACCCCCAAATAAATAATTCATGAAATAATCAAGGACAAGAAGGAGACAAGCAAGTTCATGTAGAGGAACATGTCAGGACACTGCAGGGAGATACCACAGAGTAAGTAAGTACCTTGTGAGAGTACAGGTCTGTCTCAGAAAATCCAGTCCAGCCACTGCTCAGGTCCAGTGCAGTGATCCTGTCCCACCACAAGGGGGCCAGAGAGTGGTGGTAAAAGCAGGAAACACATGGGGTGGGTTGTGGGTGAGTGGAGTGGGGGTCCTTAGTGGTGCATAAGGGAAGGGAAAAAATACTATTATTGACTTTTTTGTTGCTTGCCAAATTTGTTTTATTGACATCAAGAGGTATTTATCTACACGGTAATTAAAAAAATTATTATTAAGAGTAACCAGTATGTAAAATTCACTTGTTCTTTGAGGGAGATCTAAAGATCAGTGGGTTATTTCAATAAGTAATGTAACTCATGATTCCCAACTAAGTTTAAAATCCTACCACCATTCCATTGGTACCAATACACTAATAAATCTGCATGGTCAAGAATACCTTCAATTACAAGGTAAATAATTTAAAAGTTTATGGGGGAATGCAAATGCCCTGTAGTTTTCTAGTAGATGCTAATCAACATTTTAAAACATACACATTTTAAAAAATCCACAAAACAGAGGAAAAATCATTTCATATATGTGTGATTGGACTACTCCAAAATGTTCTCTTATAAACTTTTGTACAAAATGTATAGCATAGTACTCTGGAAGTATGGTCCATATGCTAATGAAGAAACTAGAGACGTATAAACAACACACTGTGTGGGACTCTGATGATGCATACATGTTAGAAGAATTAATCAGTGTACAAGCAGTACATTATTAACTTAATATGTGTACACAGCACTTGCAACTTGTTGTGGATTTAGTCTAATGCTACATAGGTTGATTGGGTCCCCCAAATTGCAGGAGCATCCGCATGTCCACACATAAGATGCTGAGGGTCCCTGTCTTTGGATTCGTTGGTTTGGATTGGTCTTGTTGCCAGTGGCCAATGGCTGGGCAGTGAGACAGAAGCGGAACTTTTAGGATTTCTGAGCAAGGGACAGAGGGAGGAGGAGGAAGAGAGCTGGCATGCCAGGAAAGGAATAGCTGCCATACCTGAGAAGTGCAGGACAGACAGACAGCCAACATGTAAGAGCCGGGGAAGAGTGGCCTCAGCCCTCCCATCTAGACTGAGTCTAGGCCAGCAAAGATGGAATATAGATTTTAGTAAGTAATAACTCGGGAATTGGTGGGGAGGTGTTAGCCATATGGAGCTTAAGAAGTGGGCCAGACATTGAGCTGTTAGGGGAATATTAAAAATAAGGCTGTGGTGTGTGTGTGTGTGTGTGTGTGTGTGTGTGTTTCATTCAGGAACCCAGAACACTGAGGCAGGTAGCCTGGAATGGGCTGCACCACAGGGATGATTTGAGTAGTAATACTTGGGTTTAGCAACAATAACTTGCAGGCTAATGCAGCATACCGTGCAGACACAGAACAATAGTAACGAATGCACTCACCCAGAACTCCTAAGTAACTGGCTTACAAAGGATACACAGAATGGAATATGGTTTGGCTCCATTTCCAGTGTTCTGCTGAACTTCCCTCCACACTATAACCATTAGGGAAATGAGCTCTAAGGAAGTATGGAGACTCATCCTAGCCTTTGGGGGGCAGAGACATAAAGATCAGAAATCCAGACCCAGTCTCTCTCTTCTATATGGCAAATCTGAGGTCAGCCTAGGCAATATGAAACTGCCAACCAACACATGGTGGGAATCATGGTTCCAGCTGCATATGTAGGAGAGGATGGCCTAGTCGGCCATCAATGGGAGGAGAGGCCCTTGGTCCCGTGAAGGCTCAATGCCCCATTATAGGGGAATGCCAGGGCCAGGAAGCAGGAGTGGGTGGGTTGGTGAGCAGGGGGAGGAGGGAGGGGGTAGGGGTTGGGGGTTTTCAGAGAGGAAACTAGGAAAGGGGATAACATTTGAAATGTAAATAAAGAAAATATCTAATAAAAAACTGCAGAAGGAAGGAAGGAAGGAAGGAAGGAAGGAAGGAAGGAAGGAAGGAAGGAAGGAGAGAGGGAGGAGGGAAGGAAGGAAGGAAGGAAGGGAGGGAGGAAGGAAGGGAGGAAGGAAGGAAGGAAGCCAGAAAGGCAGGAGTATCCTTCTGAGGCTGACTGGCAAGTGAGGCTGTTGATTTGGGCCCAACCTTCTTGCCCCACAGAGGCTGTATCTTTCCCCAGTGAGGCTGGTCAGACTGTAATGCCTGCAGTTGTGGTAGGCTTGTGAGGAAAGGCAGCCAGTCTAGGTTCCAGAAGGCTTCCAAGGTGAGGGCCAATGTGGATGGAGCATCCAGAAGCCGGGATCCGCAAGCACAGGAAGCACAAACTAAAAAAGTGACTGAAAACCCAGACCTTGAGTACTCAGAGAAGAAACTGAAGGAGATGAACCAAGCTGAGCTTTAGAGAAAACAAAATACAAGCTATTACTCTTCTCTGCATTGTTTCAAATTGTAAAATTGTTTTGTTTTTAATTGTAGGATAATTTAGGCAGTGCTTAAAAGGAAACATTGTTTCCGAAATTATAGAAAGCAACAAAAATTATCTTTGCCAACGCCCCCCCCCCCCAAAAGAACAACTTTGTGCTATTCTTGACCCAGAGCCAAATGAGAGAGAAAAAAGAAAAATATTGAGGGATACAGGGTTTTAGAGTAACATAAGAACAGGGCAGGCAGAGGCTGGAAGGCCATGGGGGAGGAGAGCAGGAAGGGACTGGCTTTGCATCCGAAGCTTGTGGGCTCAGAGGCAGACTCAGCCACCGCAGCATGGGAACCCTCACTCAGAATGCTTTATAGTCTTGGTCTCCTAAACTATAAACATCACTGCCAAACTGGTAAATGGCAATATGGGTTCAAGCAAGGAGGCATCAGCAATGCTGCCATAGAGGCGATACAGCGATACAGGCGTGGCTTCTGTCAGATGTGCATCAGTACATGGCAGAAAGGAGCGAGCCTCTGTCTACATTCAGTGTTCTGACCTTGGAACATATGAATGATTAGTAGCCTAACACTCCCTGAAAAAAAAAGCAAGTCTGATCTGGCATGTAGGCCCACACTGGCTCTCAGGGGCAAGGCACAAGCCAGAGACTAAAAGAGCCCCACCTGAGACTGTGGGCCCCAGACAGATGGCTCTCATGTCTGGTCCAGACAGGAAGGGCATCATACAGAGTAGGGTTGGTGCAGACAATGCCCAAGATAACCCCTGCCTGGCACCACAATGTACACGTGGGTTATAGCACTCCTGAGACCACTCATGTGATGACCCCAGACAGTCAGAGACCCCAGCCATCACTAAGAGAAGCAAGTATGTGGTGGAGAAATGGAAATGAAAGAGAAATAGAAGGATGTGGACACAGTAAAAAGATTCAGAGCTGGAGACTCGAGGGTAGTGAGGTAGTGGATGTGAGTAGGTGCTGGTGACCTGGGACTGTGGTATCCTGGCCCGTGCTGCGTTGGGTCCATGCCTGCGTCTGTAGCCCTGCAGCAGCACGGGGCTGTTACCACCAACAGACAGATGGACATCCTTGGTCTGGGCTGCTGCCTGGGAACATAGCTACAGAACTGGCCCCACCCCTAACCTGGGGATCAAGGAAGATCTGGCTCTGGGGGCATGAGAGCAGAAAGCTGACCCTACCCTGGCCAGCTGCAGTATTTGGGAGAGCCCCTCTGCCCCGCGTTGCTAGAGTTGAGGGTTGAGCTGGATGATATCATAACATAGGAAAGTGGCACGGCACCATGCTCCATGCAGTGATGTGAATGAGTGAGAGATACCCTCCTCCCCTTCACCTCTCACCACCTGCAGCAGGCAGAAGACCTGGGACCCTGGGGTCCTAAGCGCAGGAGAGCTGGCCCAGCCCCTCACCTGCTGCAGCACTGGGGGAGTGGGCCCTGCGTCTTGTCTGGCAGCACAGTAGAGCTGACCCTGGAGGGGCGAGCAGAGAAATAATTTATCCCAAGAGCCAAAACCTGGGAGCCCAGCCTCTGGGCAGGAAAGTTCAGGATTGGGGCCAGGGTATGCCAGGTAGGGACTGGGAGATGCTGGGAGAACCTGGAGCCCAGGTCTACCCTGTCCATGTGCTGTCTGCTCAGTAAGCATGGCATCTAAGGAGGATGGAACACTTTAATAAAGAGAACACTAATGTGCTCAGGGGAAATTAGACAAAAAGCCCCAGGTTCTAGCAGCTCCAATGCCAACGTCAACAGGTACTAACTCCTCTTGGAGTCTTCGTGGAAGGATCCATGGAGTAGGGGATACCTGGACTAGAGAGACACTTAGTCAAGCAGGGGTATTGCATGCATTTATGAAATTACACCTTCTACTTAGAGCTTACTGCTGGAAGGGAAAGCATAGAGTGAGTGGTCCTGTAAACACCAAAGTGCTGGAACCTCACCCTGAGCCCCAGAGATGGGAACAGTTGGGACACACCTTTCACAAGAGGAAGCCACATGGTGTCGTACCTCAGGCCTCTAGGACTTTTGCTCATTCTGCTCTGATAAGGAGATTTGAGAAAAATATTTGGCTTGCTTGCCTCAGTCTATATTCTTCCCTCTGAGGAGAAAATTCTGTCAGAGAGTAAGCAGGTCCACAGCCTCCTAGGTTCTGGGGAGGCCTGCCCGACACAGTGGAGCCCATGCCTGTGAGGGGAGGCCTGCCCTGACACAGTGGAGCCCATGCCTGTGTCATGTTCTCAGGCTCAGGTTGCAGATTCCTTTTGCACTCACCACAAAGCCATATCCTTCAACTTTCCCCGCCCCCCACTGAAAAGGGCTGATATTTTATCTTCTACAAGCCACTCCTTTGTTTTTCAATCTGCCCAGAGTCTAGGTGGGGAAATACAGCACTATTTATGAGGTCTCTTAGAGATTAAGAGACCAACCAACAGCAGAGTCCCCAGAGAAGAGGGACAGAGAACCCAGGGTCCTGCACTGTGGAGTCCTCTGCTGCGATGCAGAGTCTAGTCCTCTGCTCACGCTCCCGTTATTTTGGTGTTGGCTTCCCAGTTCCTCATACGTGAAGTTCTTTAAAGGCAGGGGACCCACAGGCTTGACACACGGTGGTGACAATGCCAACATCCGGATAACCAACCTCTTCACAGCTGAGGCATGTTTTAACCCCTCCCGTTGTCATTTGGGTTGTCCTTTAAAGAAACAACAAGCTTGTCAACTTTCTCCAGCCACCTTGCTTTCCTTTATGTTAGTTTTAATGTTTACTGTGT
The DNA here is from genome assembly GCA_902729485.2 of Mus minutoides. Classification (NCBI taxonomy): domain Eukaryota; kingdom Metazoa; phylum Chordata; class Mammalia; order Rodentia; family Muridae; genus Mus; species Mus minutoides. Next base: position 459,966 of record LR749499.1, read on the forward strand.
TGTGTGAAACAAGCAGAATTTTATACTTTCTATACTTTGAGGCTACAAAGGAGATTCACTAAAAAAGATAGCGATTTACAAGGTGGTTTAATACTTAAGATATTATTCAACTAGATGATCTTGCTTAATAATTTGCTATCTCTCCAATGTCAGTAAGTTTGAGGGTTGGGCTGATGCTGCTCTTCAGTAAAACTTGGGAATCTAGAGTGAAGGCATGGCCCCAAATGCGTTAGGAATGCCTCTCCACTTAACCACCCTTGGGTACTCTGGACTGATCTGACCTCATGAGTAACATTTTTTGTTTTCAATACAAGAATTCACTTTCAACATCAGAAAGGCAATTTCACTAAGTCCTTTTTAAAATTAACTTTCTGCTTAAATCTCATATTCATTTTTAAAAGTTCAGTTGTTGTCTTGCTTGAGGGATTTTTTTTTTTTTTTTCTCAGCTGACAACTGCCCAGCAACAGTAGCCCATGTTTGCAGTCACTATTTTGGGCTACATCACGTGTCACTTACATAACCTTGTTTAACTGCTATTGAACTGGTTCAAACAACCTGGGAAAGAGATTAAGGCGGTCCGGGTCCCAGCAAATCCCGGCATTGCAGGCTCTGGTGTGCGATTTCCCATCCCCCACGCCGGCTCCGACTGCGGTGAGATGGAGTGCGGCGAGAACTGGTTATTCATTCTTAGAGCCAACTAAAACACAGGATAATTAACTTCCTCTGCTCAGTTAAAACCAGTCTGGCCTGCCCACAGTAAGCCAATGGACAATGATCCCCTGCTGCCGCCGAGCTTTGAGAGTGAGCTCGGATTAAGGCGCTTTAAAACGCCTTGGGGAAAGACTCCAGCATAGGTTGTCTCTGCCACCTTGACAGAGAATCTCAAAGTTAGGTTTCAGGAGCCTAACTTTAAATTGGAAGTCAGATTGGATTTACAGTTCAGGACTTTGTTACGATGAAGAATAAGCATCAAATTCTGGCAGAAACACCCTTCTTAGAGTGAAAGGTGTTCGTTTTTTCACTAAAAATACATGCACTTGTATATATGTCTGTGTGTGTGTTTGCTAACTATGCTGACATATTTTAAACATCTTTTCAGAAAAGATAATAAAAGTAAATATATGGAGAAATCAAAATGCTGGAAGATTTTAAACTAAAGAAACACTTGTCATGACAAAGAGTAGATGAAGTAAATTCCCAACAAGGAGATGATGATGATGATGATGATGATGATGTATAGTATAATTTTCCCAAGAATGTATTACATCCTATTCACATTCCAACTAGGACTTTTACATTTTTGGACTTCACTATACAACAACATCTGTCGTAGAGACAAACTATACAAACTATTAAGTTACTCAGGGCACTCAGATAACTAACATTTGTTAAATTCTCATTATGTGGTAGCTGTTTTACAAATTATATAATTTAGTCCTTATTTTCAATTGCTGTAAGGGAGCCTATGAGATCAGAGCAATTGTCTCTATTTTGCCAAATCAGACTCAACCATGTAGCTGGGTTAGCTGGGATTCATGCTCGGAGCTCTGTTACATATAGTATAGATTCTTCTTTGGATCCATTCATATTAGAAATATTCTCAAGGGGATGGAGAGATGGCTCAGCACTGACTGATCTTCCAGAGGTTCAAATCCCAGCAATCAAATGGTGGCTCACAACCATCTGTAATGAGATCTGATGCCTTGTTCTGGTGTGTTTGATATAAAATAATAAATCTCAACATATATATATATATATATATATATATATATATATATATATATATATATATCCTCAAGATGCTTAGGCCTGAAGGACAAAATGGCACTAAAACAGAATCTGTCATGAAAGGTGTGTTTAGGGCGCCTTATAAGGGCTACACAAAAGCATCCTTAAGAACTATGATGCTGAGAACTCAGGTGTACTACAGTTCTAGTGGTACAATACAAATGCCACTAAACTTACACACTGCCGAGAATACCAGGCTCTGCCCGATCTGTAAGAACTTCAGTATCCCAGCCTTTGAAGGACACAGGAGCACACCCCTTTGTGCTGGCTTCTCCACAGTTGGCTTTTTGACCAGTCAGCTAACTACACTGTGGTCTTGAAAGCAGAAAGGAGGGCATAGTGTGAGAAGGGACCCTTATTCAGCCACCTTAGCTTCAGACAACCTTTGAAAGCTTTTCTTTGTTTGTTTTGCAATCTTTATTTACCTCCTTGGGAATGACCAATGAGCCCCAGATGAGAGGTTGATATTGGTAACCAAAGGACAACTATCTTAAAGATATCCACCAGCACTCTATTTCAGTAAAATAAAACAAACAAACAAACAACCCCCCAAATACCAACAAAAATAAACCAAACCAAACCAAACCAAACCAAACCAAACCAAACCAAACCAAACCAAACCAAACCAAACCAAAAACCCTGTGAAACCAGTTGCCATGAAGTCCTTTGCATGTACACACTAAATTGACTAGTTTGGAGTATATGAAGTATGAAATTCAAGAGGCCACATGATGGAAAATGTTTCCCTTTTTTTGCCCCAACTTCTTGGATCTACATCAAAGCAACCACTATTATCAATTTCATTGTATCCTACTAAGACCCCTTTAAAAGGACATATGCTTGTAAAACCACAATAAGTATGCTTAGGTTGTGAAATGAGGCATTACGAATTTAGTATGTCTTCTTGTTCTTCTACTAATCCAACAAACCATTGCTGGCTGCCTATCACATGACAGTTCCTATGACCAGTTCTTGGTGGAGAGGTGTGGAGGAGGGTAAACCTTGTCTGTGGGGCATCGGGAGGCAGGGCAGGATGCTGAGGGGCATCAGGAGGCAGGGCAGGATGGTGGCTGCTAAACAGATTATACCCTGGGCAAGAACAGCACTGCACTAAATGCTATGGGGACATAGGCAGGAAGGAGCTATCTTTGCCACAGACGTCAAGAAGGGCGACAGAAAGAAAAGAACATTAGATTTGTACCTTGAAGGATGTTTTCTGGGTATAAAGGGAACCAGGACTTTGCTAACAAGAGACACAATTTATTTTAAACCAAGTCATCATGAAGTTTGGGATGGGGAAGCTGAGAATCACAGAAACTAAGAGATACATGTAAGGCTTTGAGGACACGCTGTGCTATGGGGTCTGGGGGGTGGGGGAGCAATTGCCACACAGAAACTACTCAGATCTACTTCTTGGGTTACAAGTTCACTTTGACAATTGATTACCACATTCTCTGGGGGCAATATTAAAGAGTCTAGTTCAATTCATCAAAAGTAATTCACAATTAACTGATCTGTGTTACCTTGAGTCTACAGTGGTGGCTCTTAACCTTCCTAACCATGTGACCCTTTAATACATTTCCTCACGTTGTGGTGACCCTGAACCATAGTTATTTTTGCTGCTACTTCATAATTGTAATTTTGCCACTATTATGAATCATAATTTAAATATCTGTGTTTTCCTGTGGTCTTAGGTGACCCCAAAGGGGTCATGACCCACAGGCTGAGAACCACTGCTCTAAACCCATCTTTCTATATCTTACTTGCCTTGATATCCACTTATCATTCAAGGGATGAAGCTGTCTTGTACCATTTCTTTCTGGTCCTCTATGAAAATGTTCCTCCTTTTTCTAAGTTTATCACTGCATGGGGTTGATGTCAGCCTTGGTCCCACTGCCTCATGAAGCAAATGCTTTGGCTGCTGGAGCTATGGCTGCCTCCTCCTATCCAGCTTGCTGAAGTCAAGAGCAGAAATCTTCTGATTTCACTTCTTAACATGCCAACTATTCCCAATACAAACATGGGTATTTCTACCTATATCCGTGTGAATCCAAAACCTTGTACCTATCAAGAAAAATCTTTAGAAGGTATAATCCTCATCTGCTAGAGACTTCAATATGCTTATGCCAACATGTGAGGTCAGCAAACTCTGATGACACTATATGCCTCTCCACCGCTTTAACCCAAAAGCCCAGACAATCAATTTTCAAGGAACAAGGGTTTACTTTGTCTCATAGTTTAGAGGGTTCCAGTCCATGGCCATGTGGACTGCAGCATTGGCTTATGGGAGCACAGGGCATCCCTGCAGGAATACAAGGTGAACAACTTTTCATATCATAGTAGCCAGAACCAGAGAGACACAGAAGGAACTGGGATTTCAAAATTCTCTCAGGAGCCATGTCTATGATTTCTACCATCTCCCAATATCTATAAGCCAAGGACTAAGCTTTTATTAACATATAGATGCCAGGGATACTTCAGATTTGAACTCTATGAGAGAGGATGAAAGGAAGGAGACTGTGGGAGCCTGTCTACCTCTTGGTTCTGTAAAACAAGACCAATGTCTAGGAGATGGGCAAGGTGAAGGACTAGGCTATATGTATGTGCTGTAACCATGGAAATAGGAGAGATAAGGCAGTAGGAATGAAGAGGAGTTGCATATATTGAGTATAAACTGTGGTGCTCAGGCTTTTAGCCTGGGAAAGTTACATCAATCATATTTAATGTTAGTGTAGTTTTGTTGAGGGGTCACAGTATTTTCTCCTGAATGACATCCCTGGGGCTTTACCTGGCCTATGGTAATGGCAGAATTCAAACCCAGGTGTGACAAAAGTGCATTCTCACTTGGAAGTAACTCACAAGCAAAACTGGTCTTCACATGAGTAGGGTGGAGGAGACACCTTTGATCTTACTTCCATTATATAAAATCGCAAATGTGACTATTTGACCAACCCGCTTGAAATAAAGAAATTTTCACCTAGAAAAGAACTTAATTTTTCAAGAGAGGACCCTAACAATGCAGTGATGGGCTTGGGGTGAGACACAGCAGGTGACACCTAGACAGTCACTATCAGATACATAAAGTTGACTAGCCCAATTAACCTTATATTTTCTCATCTGTAAAGCTAGTATCACTAAACTTATTTCAAAAGGGCTTGTAAAGATTTAAGAGGTACTGTGTATTTAAAATGTCTAGCTCCACATCTGTAGCACAGCAAGTGTTCCATGAACCAGCTGTTCTTCTAGCAGCCACAGCCCCGGAAATGGGAAGTGCCTCAGTGCAGGACGGGACTCTCCCCCAAGGAAAGGCTACCTCCACTGGATTTGAGTGTTATTGATGACCTGAGCTGGGTTTTGTCATCTGCCCTAAGCTTTTGTGCCACCCTCTGTAGTGAGACGCATTGTCTGTTTCCCTGGGGTGGCATGCAGCCAGACCTGCCTAATCCTTACCTTGGGCCTCTATTCCAGATTTGGGATGGCCCTCTGAATTAAGCCACTTTTCCAGGAATTATGAATGTTTGATTCTGGGAGTGAGGGTTGGTGCTCATCTCCATGTTCTATGACCAGTTTGGAATGATACCCTAAATCTTACAGGAAAAATTCCCAGCAGCAGCTTGGCTTCCCCACAGCAATGCTAAGATCCATGTGCTGAAGTCTATATGCTGGTCTATATGCTGGTCACCTCTTTTCCCTCAAGACCTTCATGAGGCCCTGCTCAACCCAGCAGGAGTTTCTCCTGGGTGGTTTTCTGGTGGCCCTGCTGCTCACACCCCAGGTGTTGGTCTGCTTATGAGTCCCGTTGACCTGTGTTTTAGGTCTTTCCAGTGTGTCTCTTTATTACCTTCATCTACAAAGAACTATTTCTCGTTTTGAAATTATTGTCTCTACTTCTCTCCCAGGCCAAAAACAAAACAAATCAAAACACCCCCCCCAAACAACAACAACAACCCCCCCCCCAAAAAAAAACAAAACCAAAACCAAAAGAAAAAACATTAATAGTTTAGTTTGTTTGCCATTATATGTTTTTCTACCTCACAAAGCTGAAACCTTTCAGAAAGAGCATGCAGATACTGCTGTGATTGGCCATCAGCACGGCACTCATTTGTTAGGAGAAAGACTTGTTTAGGGACTTATGTTGGAGGCAACAGCTTGGGTGCGTACCCTGGCTCTGATAGCCTGCTCATTTCTTTGACCTTCCATTTGCCCTGATTCCTAGTCCCATACAACTTCAGGTCCTAGGGCCAGAAGAGGTCTGCCTCGGGTTGGATCCTTCATGAGTTCCTGTTTCTCATATTCCATCTCATGGACCGGGACCCACACCAAGCAAGACCCACACCAAGCAAGGTGTAACGGTGGGGCAGATTCTTCCCCTTCCCGCCAGCGTCCTTACACAAAGTCCTGGAGAAGACAAGTTTGCTTTGCCGGTGAGCAGACCCTCTATCCTCTCGTTCTCTTCCCTCTCTGCTGCACTTTTCAGTGATTATTAAACCTCCTTAAACCGCGGCAAGTGCAAAACTTCAACAGATTGGCTGTCTGCCTGAATTGACATCCCCCCTCCTGCCCCTCTGCCCTGTCTTGTCCACGGACATACCATCCTCCCCTAAACCACAGCACAAGATTTGTCTGTGCTTCTTCACCTCAGGATCTTCGTCCTATTTGCCCTAAAGTTGGTTGAAAGTATAGTACTACAGCACAAGGATGAAGGAAACCCAAACACCTCAGGTCTGAATTAACAATGATGTCTCTCCTTAAACACCAATAAACTATTATTCTGCCAGACATTTTTATATATAAATGCCTGTACCGTACTTACTAGGTTGTCCTAGCCCAGTGGCAACCTGTTTTCTCTCTCATCTGTAAAATGGAGGGATGCAAGGACCATTGCTGTCTCTGGCCCTCCCATCGCTTTGCTTCTGCCCCAAGAACAGACAAGCTATTTCAGACAGACATAAAGTTATCCGGGCAATTGCTAGGCAATACATAGGATACTGGAGTTGTGCTCTGTGGCCTCTATAAATACACCCAGTATCCAAAGAGCTCCAGCAAACTGCTGGAGATCCACAAGTGCTGTCCTTATCCCAGGAGTGTCTCGGAATTGCAAATCTGTTAAGAGAATCCATAAACAGTCACTGTGGCCTTTGATGAGAAAGACCAATTACTTATTTGAAAATTCTTCCAAATTTCAAATAATGGCTAGAATATACTCCAGCATATAAAAACAAAATGGAGAAGCACAGGATTTGTATATGTGCTCACATATCTATTCATGCATACATTTTAAATAGTTCCAACTGCATTGAAAGCTAAACGTTGACAACAGTAAAGGCTCAAAACAGAGCTAGAATTTATGGTCACGAATTCCTGTTAAGATGACACTGTAATGCAGAAGCAGGAGGCTTGCTCCAGGACTGCTTACGAGTCTAAGGAAGTTGCTTGTGTATTTATTTTTACCATGCGATCACGAAACAATAAACACCAGAAAAGGTTTAGCATTGACATGTTTAAAGGCAGAAAAATCAGAGATTATCATACTTGATAAGTTGTGATTCATCTGGAAGAATATTAAAGAAAGGACTGTTTAACACCTCAGATTGAATTATGTCAAATAGTATGACTTGTGAAGAAGGATGGAGATAAACAAAAACACAGCTTGTGGGCCCAAAATAGCCCAGTTACTGAGTTCTGCATCCCAATTGTCTAAGCAAGGTGGACGGTAACCATCAGAAGCCCGCTGTGCAGACCTTACTGGACAGATCTGATCGTTTTCTGATGGGCTTTCTGATAAGCTATTTCTCTGCCAGCGAAAAGAGCCAATTCAAGGCAGATTAGAATATCTGTTTTTTTTTTTTTTTCTTCTGAGATAGGGTTTCTCTGTGTAGCCCTGGCTGTTCTGGAAGTGGTGGCATACACCTTTAATCCCAGCACTTGGGAGGCAGAGGCAAGCGGATTTCTGAGTTCGAGGCCAGCCTGGTCTACAGAGTGAGTTCCAGATTAGAATATCTTAAAGGCAGGATTATTGGGAAGCTGCTTTCAGGCAGGCGAGTTCACTGGCCCCAAGGAAGGAGGCCAGGGGATTCGCTGTTGGGAGAAGTGGGAGGGAGAGAAAGAGAGAAGAGAGAGAACAAAATGTTTGTATTATAAAGGAAGGAGTCTCCATGTATATATGGAAGGGCAGCCCAACCCCTGGGCTGGAAAGTTCAGGGTTAGGGGCAAAGTATGCCAGGTAAGAACTGAGGAATGCTGAGAGAACCAGGAGGCCGGGTCTGCTTCGATATATAAAATATACACCCCAGGCCCTTGTCAGGGTGTCCCAAACCAAACATTTTGTTTTATCATATATCACAATAATCAACCATAAGTTCATAGAATTTGTATAAGTGTTTAAGTACCAGATATTCTAGCCATTATTAGCCAGTAGATTCTTCTTTCCCTTCTGGTGATGAAGGTCAGAGACTTTCCTATCCTTTCTGCATAAGCCTGAGACATTCAGTCTGATTCTATAGAAATCAAATTTTCATAAACCTCTCCTGACTTGGATAGAACGATCTCTCTCTGAAACACTTCTAAGCTTCCAGCTACCATCACATGCTGAAGTACGTGTGCAATCCTGATTTTGTGCCACATTATTTTAGATAAGTTTTACCAGAATACCAAATGCTGTTAAAACAAGTTCTTACTAGAAATTATAATGTCCTTCCTCATATTAAGTCTGGGTGGTTTGCATGTCATTTCTTCTGGTCTGTGACAGGACATCTTTAAACTAGAGACACTGCTTTAAATACCCACAAAGCTCCTGGTGCCTGGGACCTGTCTCCCAGAATTACACCTTTGCACTTAAAAGTCAGGGAAGAGCTGTCCCCAGAGCTCTGTGGTTCTCTTGCTTAGTATTAGGCTTCTCCACAGGCAGAATGCCCTGCCTCTTCTTCTGGAGGTCACTGCCCAACCTCGCAGTGCCTGCCAGTCGGCCACAGCAGCAGGCTTTATTATTTCCAAACCTTGCCTCAGCAAAGTTACCAGCCATATAAAAGTTGATAGCATCCCATAGCACGGGTGCTGGAGGAAGTTTGGGAGAACACAGATATCTAAAAGAGAATGGATCCTTTGAAAAGAAAAGAAAATTAAAAGTACATTTTAGAGATTTTTGGTTGTCTGCAGTAAGAAGAAAAATAGGCTCTCATTTCAACAACATTTAATTTTAAGATCCGTTTGGGATGAGAAAATTATTTTCTAGTTGTAGAGCTTCAGCATGTAAGCGTGTACTAGGTGGCACACGTCATACTGACCATGTACAAATGTACTCAGGAAAATTCCTTGCTTGCAAGTTCACAGAACTATGAGTAAATGACAGGAATGCTCTGTGTCTTTGTATGTAACAAAGAGTGCTAAGAAATCACAGTGAAGGAAGAATGTGGGATGCGGAATGGTTAGAGACAGATGGTCAGAGGGATCTCAGGAAGAGGCTGCCTTTCATTGGGCTGTGAAGGAGAAACTTTCTATATATATGTGGAAGGTAGAAGTAGACATTTGGGGTCTGAATGTGAAATGGCCTCTGTGGGCTGAAGTGTTAGTTAGAATTATCTCTTTCCAGTGGCCACCCTGCCTGGGACGGAGGGACCTTTAGGAGATGGAGCCTTGCAAGAAGAAGTGGATCGCTGCAGGCCAGTCTGGAGTTGTTTTTATAGCCTATCCCTACTTCTCACTCTGCTCCTCAGTACAGAGGCAAGTGACTGCCTCATGGGCTGCAGCCTGTCCTAAGTCCAAGAAGGTCTATATCATCAAAGTAAACCCCTCCTTCTTGCTGCTTGCCAGGTATTTGGTCACAACAAGAGGAAAAATAACTATTAAGTAGGCAAATGTCCATGCCTTTCCTTAGGTAGACACTGTTGTAGGCAAGGTCATGGCTGACCTAGCAGACAACATGGGAACCTTCTATACAAACTATACACACATGGAAAATTTAAAAGTTATAGAGTCCATCATAAACCTAATGTAACAAAAAATATTTTAAAAAATCCAAGGCAATTCAAATTAGGAACCTAGAAAGCACTAGCTTCTGCTAAGGCCTGCAGAACGTGAGCCAGGTGAGGCTTGGCCTCCTGGAAGGAAGGGCTCCGTGCACACAGTGGAGGCTCAACTGTGACTCAGGCAGGAGTCTGCCCCCACTTTAATATCTGCATCATTCTGAGTGGAATATGCTTCTCCTCTGGAAATGAAAGTGTTGCATTTGCACAGAGCCTTTTCCAAAGATGGGGCCTTCACGTACAATCAACCTTTAACTCAGCACTTTAGAATTTTAAGAAGACATTACATTAGAGACAGTCATTCTCTCTAAAAACGCACCAAATTATTTAAATAGAATTCTGATTAAAGTTGAAATAAAAATTTCTCAAATAGGGTGTGCAAGATTCTTAGAATGTTTGCAAATGAGGTCCTTGTTACTTGATAAGATTCTGTTCTATAAAGCCAAATCATGCAGATCCCATGAAGCTACAGTCACAGTGGCTGCCTGTGGAATACTTTTCAACTTACAAGCCTCTTTATTCTTGAATCTGAAAAAGGTAAAGACAAACCATATGATGTTTCTTGAAATCGGAATACTTCATAATACTTTGAATTATTGAAGAGAAACTTTCTTTTTTTTATTAAAGTAAATGAGCTCTTTCATTCCCTGCTTGTTTTGAAGTTTAGAAAATTTTATAATTTTAGAGCTAGCGAGAAAATCATTTCTAAGCTAGGAGCTTACCCCGGCCACAGAGCTAACGGAACGAGCTAGCCTTTAGATACAAGACCAAGGTTTGAAGAGATGTCTGCTCGCTGGCTCTGCTTCTGGGCCAATTCCTTATCTGCAGTTATGCAAATACAAGCTCTAGCTGAGTGTGGACATCTGTCTGTAGTATCAGTCCGGGCTGAGACTGAAGTTAGAGGACTCCAAGTTTGAGGCCAATCTGGACCTTGTCTCAAAACAAATGAATGAGTTCACTACATTTTTTCAAAGGAAAAACAACAAAGAATGGTACTTAACAGAACAGGTATCAGAAGACTTTAGCTACTACCAGTGACTATGGAATTGAACCGTGAGGATAATGCTTAATGGTACAGTGCTTGCCCCAGAAACCCGGAGGCCTTGGTGTTAGTCACCAATAAGCAAGCCCTAGACACACACAATAGATATGCTGGTCAGAGGTCCATTATATTGGCTAGGTGTTTATTATTTTTGTTTGTGTTCAAGAAAATTAAATAATGCGTAGAGAAAATTAGAACAATGCTGTATGCTATAGTCACGCTCCCAGACTCCACAATTTGAGTTGCACTCTGGTGTTTTTATCACATAGCTCTGGGAGAAGAACCTAGATATTTATAAACACTAGGAAAATGTTTACCGAGATACTCCATCACCCTTTAAAATCAAATAGGACAGAATTCAGGTTTTCAAACTGTGGATGAAGTTGTAGTGGCTGCACAGGGCTCTGTGATCATTTCATCTTCAGGAGAGAAAACCCCCAATTACCTAACTATAAAGTAGCTAGCTGACCTCAGGAGTCTCAGTGAGAAGGTCAGAGCCAGACAGTTGTCAGTGATTGAGTTCAGGAGCTAATGAAAGGACCATGCTATGGGAGGTTGCAGGACCTGGCTCAAGGAGCAGGAGCTGCTGCAGCTGCCACCTGGAGCCTGCCAATCCTCGGCACACCCGGGGTACAGCCTCACCAATTTCCAGAATTTCCACAGCTTTGGGAGAGGCTGGCTGGCTAGGCCGTATTTGAAATCTTCTTGCTTTTAAACACCGGCAACTCATTTAAGCATATTAAAAAAAAATCCAAGCCAAGCAAAACATCTCTGCAAGCTGGATTTCAAGCTAGAGGAATCAGATTAAGGACATTGAAAGGACAAGCACCGCCAGAATGGGGTTTCTGTGCGTGGGAGCTGGGCAGTGGCAAGGGAGCAAGGGGGACACATTTGCTATGGAAGAGGAAGTAGAAACAGGACCTCACAGGAATCTGCCCTTCTGCTTCGCCAGGGCTGGTGTTCTTGTTTTTAAGCTTAAGAGCTCAGAACAAACCCAGGATCTTGGTGTTAGATAACAGAAAGTTCATGCAGGGCATGCAAAGGGAAGGGGAGAATCTAGAACGTAGGCATGTCTCCCATCTGCCCTACCCTGTCCTTGGGATCTGCTGCTATGTGCAGCTGGTGTTTCGTGGAGATCAGGAAAAACATTCAGAGCAATTCTCCGTTCTCTGGAAAACCATTCCAGTTCACTAAACTGTAAATGTTTCTAACTGCCCTTGAGGCATTTCCCATGAACCTCTGTGTGTCAGTGGTGACTGCTGGGCAAGCTGACAGGAGTCACCCAGGGTCTTCCTGATGCTCTGAATAAACAGTGTGCAGCGGGCTGAGGTGATGTATTAACCTGAAGCCAGCAAGCTTGGCAGCGTGTGTGCACAGAGATCCGCGTTTGTAACCTCGGGACTAAAGCAGTATGACTCTGGCTTCCTTTGATACACCCTGGAAAGTAACTGCACCAGCCATGAGAACTCTAGAGCAAAGCAACTTCCTAGTGTTCCCTCTGCTTAACAGAGGTACAATTAACCTTCAAGGACCTAGATTATCAGTGGGCTATATCTGTCCCTAAATCTATAGTCATGTCCAATCATCTACAGTAATGTTTAATCAGTCTCCTGGTTATTAGTTATTTCACTTAATAATGACCACAGTTCTATTTGGTAATTATCATCTCCTTTTTGTCTCTGAAAACGTAGAGGCTTTGAGATGTTAACGCATGAGCTTAAGTGAACACAGCCAGTAAGCAAGAGCCAAGATCTGAACTTACAGGTACCTGCTCTGAGGGCTGTGTATGCAGTGTGGCTCTTCAACCTGGCTATCAGCATCTTCTTGGATTTCAACATACCTGGATCTCCACAAATCTACTAACTAGGAACCACTGGTCATGGCATTTAGGTATCTGTATTCTAAAAAAAAACCGCAAACCAGCTTACAAGGATTTCTGGAGAAGGACTGAGCCCAGCAATGAGCCCAGTTTTGTGGAACCAACTATTATCAGAATCAGATGGAGCTACTACTACTAACTCACTTTGAATGCAGATCAACCTGCATTGGAGTAATACTCTGAAATGTTACTCAGTTGGGGTCCACAATGACAGGGAAATTCTTCAAGGGAATCAGGCCCACAAGAAGCCAAGTCCCTTTTGATGGCCAGAGTTTTATTACCAATGCCAGATTTTCTGGAAACCAACGTCCTAGAGCCAAAGTTGAACTAAAACTGGCCACCTGAATGACAACCAACCTAAAATGTGGTAATACTGCTAGGAAAAGTAACATAAATAATGTAAAATACACAAATGATATTTTTAATCCAATTCATCAAAATGTACCAACTTATTTTGTGGCACAGCATTTATTTAGTGCCTGTCTTCAGTGGGTTCCCAAAGGTCAGACTTCTTCTTCCTGGCTCTGGGGTACAGCAAAGTCTTTGGGGGAAAAGCTTGGTATACGAAGCTCTTGTGATTCCCTTCATAAGATCTAGCAATGGAGTTCTATGGAAGGCAGTCTGCATGGGGGCGTGTGTGCTTCCATCTCTGAACAGAGACAGCAAGCCCCTGGGACAATGTGGGAGCTATCTATTAGGTCTAACTGTCTCAGGTCACTGCCACCTTACAACTCAGAGATTTTCACCCTGGAGATGGGTGAGCCATGTCTTCTTGATTTTCACCATCAATATTTGGAAGTTATTTGATGGTCACTATTCACAGAACAGAGTGGCTGAGCTATGGTGACTTCAGGAAGCCAATGGCATTTTGCTTCCTTCCATCTTTTCTTTTGGATGCCCAGGCTTGCATGCTTGCTGCTGTCTCACAGACCTAAGTCCATCTTTCTTTCTCTTTTTTTGTCCCTTGTCAAATTTCTGACATCAAATATGATCCAGAGCCCCGACACCTGGAATACTCTAAAGTTCCCACTTTCTCTTTGGACATGAATGCTTGCTGCAAATCAAGTACACAAAAGGCCTAGAACTGTGGAGAGAAAAGTAAGACCTGGAAAAGAACTACTCAAGTCATCAGAGTCAGAGCCAGTGCGATGGACCACAGTCCCTGTAATGAATATCTATAGCCACCAGCAAGAGTGCTGCATTGATACCTTTGAACGTAACCATAACGCAAAGCTCTTCAAGGAATGAGAGGTTCTTTGCTGGGGTGCTCACTCAGATAATAATTGTGTTACCTTGTTTTAATTTTCTAATGGGTTCCATATAACTTCAACCTACATGTACAAAAACATACTGACCAACACTGAATCCTCACTTCTTAAGACCCTAAAAGTCCAGCGTCTGTCTGGAAGGTTTAAGTCTGTAACTTGCCACTAGGAACAAAACCAACAGAGACTATCACAGTTATCACCATGTCTTTGATTTAGAAATAGAAATATATTTTAGAGATAGGAACATATATAAAATGAGTAAAAATAAATAAAAATATAAATAACCATTCCCCCAAACAAAAAATCCCAGAGAAGCAAACCCAAACTCACTTTAGGAGTGAGATCCAAAGAAGAGATACATATTTAAAAATTTTGATGGATTACAGTTGAAGGGCTCATTATATAAGTGATAAAAGATCCAGAATCACAGGAAACACTAGTGTCTAAGAGATCTTAAAGGCTTTAGGACAGATCAACAATTCTTTCACCAGCAACAGAATTTCAAACATTTGCCTAATGGTTTTATTATTGTTTTTGTTTGGTTAACATTTTTGTATATCTCTTCCACTTTATGATCTCATTTAAATTTTAAAAATGAATTATTTTACATGTGTGAGTGCATTGCTTGCATAAATTTATGTGCACCACATATATTCCTGGTGTGTGTGTGTGTATAATATATAATATATAACATATATTATATATATTAATATATATTATTTATAATATGTATATATATATTAACATAGCAGTTTTATTACTCTCCATTCCAGCTAAAGAACTCAACACTTATCAGTTGGTTTCCAGATTGTGTGGAACCATCGCTATAATTTAGTTTTAAAATATTTCATTTTTCCAAAGGACCTCTGCTGCCCATGAGCCGTCATTGTCTGTCCCCACCAGCAGTTGGCCAGCTGCAAATATGCTTTTTGTCTCTTTAGCTTGGCCTCTTTGGATATCTCATATAGATGGAAACATAATATTATTTTGGTATTGGTGTTTTCCACTTAGCACAATGCTTTTATTGTCAGTCTATGTTGTAGCATGTACAATGGTCAGTTGTTGAATACATGATGGAATACATTAAGTGAATATAACACACACACACACACACACACACACACACACACATACACACACACACAAAATTTTTGCCAGTCAATCAATATTCGGTTGTTTTTATGTTTTTCTTAGATTTTAAATGCTCATATGGACATCAGTAAAATACATTTTTACATAATAAGTATTTTAATTTTTTCTCACATAAATTCTTAACAATAGGCACATTTATATTTATATTTATTTAAAGCATGCTATATATACCATTTTACATTTATAACAGTAGAGAATGATTTTCCTCGGCCCCATGTATGTTAATGATTGGCTTGTAAATAATTATTACTATAGCCATCTTAGTGGTATATAATTATGACTCACTAAGGATTTAACTTGAAGTTCTTCACTGATTAGTGATGAACATTGAATATTGTGATTATCATCTTATGATATTGAACATGTGTCTATCAGGTATTTATTTCTCCATGTTTCAAAAGGTTGCTTCTCATCTTATCATTGGGTTTGAGAGATTCTTTACATGTTCTGGAATCAAGTTCCCAACCAGCTTCTTCAATACTTTTTGAGAATGTGGAGGACTCCTGTAACCACAAGGGTGGCAGGTCACTAAAGTAGAAGGCCATAGGCTAAGGAGAGATTGAACTATTTGTGATTCTAGAGGCCATGATGCAGTATTTCCACGTGGAGGCAGGTATGCAAGAGTCAAGGAAACACATTCTCATGGAAGCCAAACAGAGGAGCAGCAAGCAAGACAAAGTCACAGACTGTGGATGAGACTGTGTTTCCCTGAGTCCTTACCATCATACACGACGGGATAAAATTTGCAATGAGGATGTACAGACAGACAGAATGAGGATGTATGGACAGAGAGGATGTGGGGCAAGGCCAATTTTCTGAGGTGATTTTTGTGGAGAATGTGATTCTGCCTGTATGTTAGATGAAGTTAAAAGAAACGGGCTCCAGATGATGCTTCACACGAACCTTTAAGCTGCCCTCTATCTCCTAAGACATTGTTAGGAGATAAAGGCTGAAGGCTTGAGGATGTGATCTCTGAGCTTCGTTGTTATCTGAGCTGTCCTCCTATCATTTACTTCAGCTACCCTTGTAAGTCTCAAACAAGACTCCCAAGGTCATACGCCCTAAAGATATGAAATAGTCACATACCTTTTAGGGTTACTTCTTCCTCGACCATGGCACCCAGTCTAATTACTGGTCATAGTAAGTCATAAAATATTATAAATCAAAAGTGAAACTGAATATGGAAAGTGAAAGAGGAAATGACAGAAGATAAGGCAAGTTTCTCAAAACAAGTGAGTGAAAGTTTATTTTACTTAGGGGGACTAAAAATAAATGTGACCTTTAATAAATGCAAGATTTAAATAAAAGGTAAAACATTTAATTAGATTGTATAAAAGTGCCACACTAGTCTAGTATATGAGAACTAGGATGCCTCTGCCTAAGATCTGTGCAGACTTCTTTTGTAAAACGAGTTAATATAAAGAGCTATGAGTCACACATGGTGATGAGCCAGAAAGTGTGCGTTTTAGTATTGTGAAAGAACAAAAACACTGATAACACAACTTTCATTGGCTTTTTAATCTGTGGAATCTCATCCTGTATTGCTTTAAAATTAAATGAAGCCTCATTGGGACTCCAGCATTACCTCAGGAGGAGACATAAATGCAGCCTAAAAAAAGTCAGAAGACATCATGGAAAATGATTAAGTTTCTGTTCTTTGTAATTATGGGAAGCGTAGAAGTTATGAACAATGAAAATTCTCTTTCAAGAAGGTTGTGTGCTATGTACTCAAAGTCTGTTGATTTGAAGAATGAGAGAAAAGCCTCCCTCCCTACAGTGCATGCCTGAGAGTAATTCACCTTGGTTACTGAATACTGCTAAAAAGGAGAGGGAGAAATTCCTAGTTCTTCAAAAGCAGCTCTAGTCTTACGATTCCTGGAAATGTCAGGAGGTGATAAGAAGAGAGGCAGTGCGCCTCTTGATGCCTTCAGTGGCCTATGAATGATGGGAAGCCGGTGCCTCATGATGCCTTCACAGGTTTACAAATGGTGGAATGGCTGGGACGTCTCAGCGCACCATATCGATGTGTTAACAAAACAGGAAGGAAACACGCTTTAAAATACAAGTTACACATTGATCAAGATTTCTTTCTTTCTTTCTGCAGAGCACACTACGGTCTGCTACCTAACAGGGTCCCAGGGCAGGATCTGGGAAGGGAGATGCTCTTTCCTGAGATACACAATGCACTTGTCAGCCCTTCCCAGGCTAGTATGGTTACCACAGCACTTCAGCGCACACACTGTAGTCCTGGCAATCTCATGGAATAGACTGGATGTGATAAGATCTATATACATACAAGTATGCACCAGAGAAAAATATCAGGAAAAATAATTTGAGGAAATTGAGTAGTGGAACAAATAATGTGAATGAACAATTTTAAAAAGATCCTCACGGGAGAGAATATTAAAAGGGTGACAGAGGATAAGTAGGAGGGGAAAGATATTCTTCTCAGAGCTCCATGTTTTGAAGTTACATCTATTTCCTCTGCTTGACACTGCCACATCAGTCAACAACAGAGAGATACTCATTAAGCTGTAAATATTCCTATGTCCCATTCTGACCTCTGATCATTCTCCCTCCTCTGCCTCCAAGGTAAGCCAGTGTTTCTGCTCCCACGACTCAGCTTAGGGTCTGTGAGGAGTCACTCTCCTCACCCTCATTAAGCACATCCACGGACTGTCAATGCTGTTTCCACACGTTTCAATTTTCCAAGGATGCCAGACTCAGGCTCAGCCACAGAATGCATACCATACGAATCCATGTATTCCCCACAGTGCCCTGGCGGCTGTCAGCAGATACTTGGTGGCTGATTAAGGTGGAAGGTGATTTGAAAGCAGACAAAGTCAGACTTTATTGATAAGCTCTTATTAAATTCAAGTATAAAGAAGCAAGCAGCAGTGGGACACCTGTGGCCTCAGTGCTGTTAGCTTAAGACAGGAAAGGGTCTGCCGAGTGATGGAGGATAAGTCCCTAAATAGAAGGCAGCATCAAGGAGGAGGCAGAGGAGATATTTGAATGCAGAGCGAGTGAGTAAGACTTAGAGACTGCTATTCCATGAGGAGCAAATGGGGGAGATGACTCACAAACCGGAGCAGAGTCAGGAACCCCAGCACCTGAAGTGTGGGGTGATCGTTACCAATAATGTGGGAGCTGCAAAGAAGTGCCAAGATTTCAGGGGGTTCGGAAATCCTGCTTTCATCTATTTACGTGGGAGGCTTCTGAGAACCAGCCCAGAAGTATGCTATTGGCAAATGAACCCATGAAACATTAAAAACAGGCGCTAGGGAGATAGTCCTATTGACTGAGTGTACCTCCGAGACTCACGGAGAAGGGAAGATGAGCTAAGAGTCGGGACTGACAAGGGAGGTGGGAAGAACGCAGACACAATCTCACAACAAGCAGGCTACCAGCTTATAGCAAAGCAAATGGGAGCAAGACACACATTTTCAAAATAATGGAAAACAAATATGTAAAGAATTTTAAATAGAAAGAATATCTGTGTTATCAGTCAACATAAAATGTTCCACATATTAGGACAAAGGATAATTTTGCCTCCATCTTCTCCTGAGCTTTCTATGTATACAGCTTAAAGCAGACATTGAAAAGGGGTTTGACACGTTAGTGTGAGAAATGTTCCTCTCAAGTCATGAACAGTCAGTCAGCATGACACGATACCAACAGTGGAAATAAGGCCCAATTTCCCTAATTCTGTGGTAGAGCTAGTATTTATATCTCATAGCTGGAGATTATTTATTTTATTTTGCTTTTTGAATTTCAGAGATGGGAAGATGTTTGGACTTGGGAGTAGAACAGCTAGACTCAGAAACTCAGTTCTGCCATTTGTTTAGAAACTCAACCTCCTGGAAGTAGTGACTTGGATATCCTCATTAAGACAAAAGCAAACAAAACCAAAACAAAACAAAAAAAAATAGAGGCTGGAGAGATGGCTCATGGATTAGAAGTGGTTACTGATACTCTTGAGGACGTGAGTTTGGTTATCAGCACCCACTTCGGGCAGCTAACAACTACTTAAAGTTCTAGTTCTAATGGATCCTACACTCTCTTCTGGTTTCCACAGGCATCTGCACCCATGTGACACACATTTGCACAAACATAAACACAAAATCAAAATTAAAATAATAATTTAAAATAAAACTGGCAATAGGTCTGGGTTTTAGCTCAGAATAGAGATTTGCCTAGGATGCATGAAAATTTAAGTTTTACCACCAGCACTGCAGAAACAGTGAAAGCAAAAGAAAAAGGAAGTATTCATGCTCACGAGGCCTAACTTACAGAACTGTTCTGATGATGAAAGTTGGTATTACACTGGAAGAAGACTAATGTAGGTGCCTCTTAGGAAAGTAATAACCAGATATATTCCTGGAGTGATTTCAGCAACCTATTCCCACTTTATTCAAGAATTTCTGCCTTCACCAGGCCAGCCCCTGTGAGACCAGAGCCTTCAGTCTTGCTGAGGTAGAGGAGAGTCGTGGGGATGATGTGTGGATGAGTCACCCAGTTTCCTTTTCTCCCACAGGCTTTCTTGTCTACCTCAAATCCAGGAACCACCTGGCACAGCACCCTGGAGTCCTGTTTCTGGATCTATGTGGTCCTCAGTCGACATCAGCAGACTGTGGGAGTTTGACCATCAGATGGGCTTTTTCATGAATGACAGAGAAAACAAGTCTCTAAAATGCTGTGTTTATAGAAAGTTCACATACCTGTGTGCTAGCAAATGGAAGTCCATGTTTGCCAATAAAACCTCATTATAGAACAATATAAAATTATGTCTCAAAAGATAGAAGTATATAGATTCTCTCATCTGCACAGTTTTGTTTACAAAAGCACATATGTAATGATATTATGACTTCTGTAGGAGTTTACTTTTTTTTTTTTTGGCTGAAACGGATGTACATGTTCATTTAGCAACACCATTCCCTTCATCCAATGAATTACAGGTAATTTGTGAATATTGTAACTTGACTAATTTTGAAATAATTAGAATTCTTTTGAAAAGAAAATCCAACATCTATACTAGTTAACAAACTTATTCAGCTCCAAATATTGTCATTAAAACCAACTACATATCCAACAATTCCACTCAGGTAACAAGAGAAAATGCAAAGAAAGAGTGAACAACATCAGACTCAGCTAGATTACAATCCTGACCATCTGCTCTTAGCCTTAAACTAAAGCCGAACATCTGAAACTCTGCCATGGAACTCACTGGACTATTTCTCTACTTTTGACAAAGACTTTATCATTTACTCAGAAGTCTATTTAAGAACAGATGTCCTTAGCTGTCTACAATCTATAACATAAAATATATTAACATTTAGATAAAATATAAGATTTTATTGTTTTTTAAAGATATATCTAACTAGAAAATAAGACAAAGTGAAATTCCTTATTGAAGGTTTTATTTGGATTAATAATACCACTTTAGATTTACCAAAAGCTTACTTAACAGCAGGCATTCTTTTTAGTCCTGAGCCTTTTACTGAGCTGAGATAAAATTTACTGTATATTTTACTATGTCTAGACAAACACACAAATTTCCCAACTTAAAATCAGAATATCTCTGCTTTACTATTTCAACTGACCAATGCTACTATAAATTATAATTACCTTAAATTTGAGTTTTGCCTTTCTTTAATCTCAGGCAACAGCACTCTTACACCTTCCATTCAACATAAAGTTTAAAACAATCCCTGCTATTCCACCAGCAGCTCACGTAGTCTACTACAGACAGTCCACAATTCATAATGGGGTCGTATTTCAGACGGCAGAGAATAGCTGTTCCTGAACGATCACATGTGTGTTGGAAGCATTAGTAGAACCCTAGGCCAGTAAAAGATCCACATACAAAGGCTCAAGCACTGCTTCAGAAGGCAAATGCCTTTGTACACCATGACGTCAGATCACCAGAGGCTGAGTCATCTGAAGGTAGGAATCTTAAATGAGTAAGGAATATATGCAGATTACCTATTTTATGAAAGAGGTGTGACAAACATTTCCATTAGAGATATGGATGAGTGTGTGTTCATCTGCTTTGAGAAACAACCGGGAGTAAAATACCAGTGTATTCTGTTTAGAGTAGGTATATCATATGTGTGTGTATGTGTGTGTGTGTGTGTGTGTGTGTGTGTGTGTGTGTGTGTGTGTATGGTTAGGGTTAGAGGTTAAGGTTAGGGTTTGTTTAGAGAAGGTGTATGATATATATGGTATACCTACTCTATCTATCTATCTATCTATCTATCTATCTATCTATCTATCTATCTATCTATCTATCCATCCATCCCTTCCACTCCCAACAGGAATGTATAACAGAACTGGCTATCCTGTACATATCCTTGCTAGTATTTATCAATGATTGCTAGTATTTGATGCTAGTATTTATCAATGGATTTTGGAGGTGAAAAGGAGCATTTTTTGTGTGGTTTTGATGTTCAGATCTCTAATGATGCTGACTATCTTTTTGTTAGCTCCTCACAGACCTCTTAAGGTACATGCTTGGCTAATTTTTTTTTTGCTAATATTTTATATTTCGATAATTTTCAACTAAGAAAAAAGTTGGTGTAAAGCCGAGCTCGGCTACTTCCCTCACTCTGCCTCTTTACTGTAATAAACTCTGAGCCCTTGCTGAACTGCCACTGACTGATGAGGCAAGGCTCTAACTCAAAGATTTTATTAACTCAGTTCTTGGAGGCATCTTGTAACCAGTCTACCACATCCTTCTTCATTTTCTTAATGACATCTTAATGAACAGGATTTAAAATTTTGATGAACTCTAATCATTCTTACATCCAAATTTTGATGCACAGTCAAATACAAGGTAACTTTAAAATGTCAGAAGAGGGACTGGACTATGAAAACCTATCCTTTTGAAGCAGCCCAATCAACAGATTAAGCTTGAGTAGTAGTTTAGGCAACCTTGCAAAGGCAGGTAAGAAAGAGAAGGGAATGGTCCCAACTTCTACACAATGCCGACAAAGATGTTGGGAGGCACACAGGTGGTTAATGGTAGCAGGGAGAGAGCCAAGGACTGCCATGAGCATTTTGTCAGGGCTCCATGAAACTTGCACTGTAAAAGGGCATGTGCAGGCTAATAAGATGTCCTTCTGGCTCTACAAAAATTAGAGCACAGCAGAAGAGATTGCAGATGCAGGTTGCAGATGTGGTAGCCGTCGGATGCCCCAGGTCTAAAGAAAGAAGTGCTACCTGGACTCTGGTTCTCCTGACAAAGAGATGAGATGTAAAAACAGAACTGACCCTCTCATACCACAGCAGCCTGTGGATACTCCATAAGAACCCAGGCCACCCAGTTCTAAAGCCCAGGAGAAAAAGCAAAGCAAAGAGATACCAATGATATCTTTCAATGTAGCCCATTTAAATAGGCAGAAGAAATTGTAATTTGGGGGCTGGGTGATGACTGAGTAACAGCGCTTGCTGTGTGAGCATGAAACTCTGAATTCTAATTCATGAGAGAAGCCAAGCATAGATGCACATCTCTATAGTGGTAGTTTTGGAGAACAGAGACAGGTAGAATCAGAGTCCTTGTTAGCTACTGATTGTCCAGTGAGAGCCCCCTGTCTCAAGACAATAACCCAGAGAGGGACAGAAAAAGACACTCAAAAACCCACCCTGGCTTCTACATGGGTGTGAACCAGTGTTTGAACCAACATACTCCCATACTTGCAACGCATATCGAGAACATGGTTTTGCATAAACTGCTTAGGATTAAAGAAGTATTATGCGTTGTGGCAGACATTACTGCAGCCTGCCTTCCATACCTCCCCTAAGCCCTTTCCCACAGAATTCGGCCTTAATTCCCTTCCACTCCATCCCACACAGCCAATGTACTTCAAGGGTGCTATGTCCAATCTCAATTCCAGGCACGGGTTCAGTACTGCAAGGCCAAAACCAGTTCCCTTGTCAGTGACTGCTCAGAGATAGCCATTTATCTACCAAGAAAACAGGGACTGTCTATTGCTCTACCCAAATAAAGGAGAGAAGTATGAAGCTCTAGTTTTGAGACCAGCCCATAGGGCCTGACCAGACTGACTGGCAGAAGAGGCTGGAAGCGAGGGGACTTCCATGCTGAGATCTTCTCTGCTTGGCAGTCCTCATTCCTTGCTCCTTCTCAATATGCTGGGAGTTAAGTGTGGATGAACATTTTGTATTATCAAAGTCAGCTTGTATTGTATTTCTAAAATGGCTAATCAACTGTACCACTAAAGTATCCAAAGTAATAAAATGTCCTTGTTAATCTTGTTTCTTTGCCTCGGCTTCACATAAACTTGGGTACTCACCACCATGCAGCGGGAGAAAGCAGCAATCCGTGTTCAGTCGCTTGTAAGGAGCGCAGATGTAAATATGACTTAGTTTCAGTGCTAACTTCAACAGGCCATTTATTTCCATTTATTTATTTCCATTTATTTATTTCCATGCTACAGTTGAGCAACATCTAAAGATTGAAGAGTTAAGTGTCCAGCACATTCTTAGAGTTTAAGTGTAGACCACTGAAAATCATCTCCTGAACAGATAAAGTCTACAGTGTGTCATGGCCACAGCAGCCAGACTGCAGACCCTGCCTTTCACCTGAGTCTGACTTTTCATGGAGATTTCACCATGTACTGACTATTTCAATTCCCACAACAGTCTCTTACCAGTTCTATGCTCCAAACTGACACCTGGAAACACATATTTGAAGGGGGATATGACCGTCAAATGAACATAGGGGCCTGCATTCTAGGTCTAGATTAAAAGAAAAGAGTACATTTTTTTAAACCCTGTATTTATTTATTTTTTATGTGTGTGTCCATGAATGTGGTGTCAGTGTGTGTGGAGGTCAGAGGACAATCTGTGGGAGCTGCCTCTCTCCTTCTACCTTGTGGGTTCTGGGCACAGAACTCAGGCCGTCAGACTGGGTAGAAAGTACAGTTACCTGCTAAGCGGTCTCATAGGCCCTATTTAAAAAAGCAAAGAAAGAAGGCTAATTATAGTTTCACACAACTTTTTAAGACATTTTAAATTGAGTATTTTCTCCCTAAAAAGCAAATTTGTCATAACTACTGACAAATTCTTTCATAATCAACATGAATGCAAAAACAATCCTACATAAAAGTTTTAGAATAAATGGCCCATATTAGAACATAGTGTCATGGTTGCCCACCGCTCATAAGCAATCTTCTGAAAAGCAATTTCTAGTGTAACCTTAATTTCTGTCTCATTCATCTAAGAACCCCCTGAACAAAGCCTTCAGCCCATGGGTACCTCATATTGGTGTGCTCAGCTTGGCTGCACCAGACTTCAGGTGCTTCAGTGCTACATCACTAGAAACTTTTAAAACATACAAGAAAGATCTGCTAACATGATTATTCTGTGAGGATATTAGCATTAAACTCCATATCTGCAGCTTAAGGTGTGATGTTATCAAAATGGTCCTAAGACCTCAGTATGTCAGTAAAGTTCAGGAAAAATCACAAGAGAGACGTCAATAATCCAGTGACATGAAGATCATGGAGCTTGAATGGTTCCTTATTTGAATACACATTTATGTAAAATATGAATAAAGTGGTATCAGGGGCCTTTTCAATGAGTAATGTTGTAACAATGATGGTATTTTAGAATTTTAAGTTATATTTAAAAGAATCCTGTCTCTTAGATATTCTTGTTAAAGATTCGTGAACCTTGGGATTTTCTTTCAAATAATCAGATGAGGCAGGGGAAAGAAATGCCCCATAAACAGGGAAAGGAGAATTCATTTACTCAGTCCGTGTGCTTTCAAAATTCCCTACAATAAACTTAAATGACCAGTTTTGAAAATAGAATAATTAAAAGCAGAAAGGTCTGTGAGACTGATTTTCTTCAAGCATTTGTGATATAACTCCACTGCTGTGAATTTGACTCTGTTTTTCCTTCACACTCACGTATGAATGTATCATTCACACTTGCAGACTATACCCACTCCAGGTGAACAGTTCACTGATTTTTTTTTTGGCACGTTTATGCAGCTGTACAACCTTGAGAAGAGTGATTTGGTTTTGAACTGAGAGGAGATTGTGCTCTTGCTGACATGGGAGTGTTTGCCTTGTTGTGAAAGAAGTCAGACTTAAATAGTGGGTGGAGTAACCGTACAACTATACTTCAAAACCAGGCCTACTTTCCTCTTCGGGGAACACTGATAATCCTAAAAACGAATTATCACTGAGAGTCTGTGAGTCAAGCTCTCTTCTTCTGTTCCACCATCTTGCTAACACATCCCTCCATTGCCAAGTCATGATGATGAAATCCCTGTTCAGTGTGTCCCTTGGCAGATAGCTAGGCAACCTGGAACACTGAGGCTGTCCCTCATTGTTCCCAAGACCCAGCAGGGAAGCCCTGCCCCCCATCCCCCCAGACTTCGAAATTGAACAGAGAAGCAGTGAACTAAGAGGTAACACCCACAAAGTGTTTAAATCTTTCCACATAGAATTTAATAGCTATAAAGTGTTTTCACATAGAAATATAGCTAAAATTCTTGTTGTTACTTATATCCACAAACTCAAAATTAAAAACTGTTAGAATTTATAGAGCAAATGGATTTTCTGCTTGGGGAAAGTGCTCACCAAGATGTCTGTGTGGTTTTATGAACATCTTAGTCCAATGAGTTTATGTACCATGGCATTCCAGTGATTTTTATAAGCTGGAGGAATGCCCAAAGACATGGGAAGTTTTGGCCACTTATTATTATTTTATAGTTGAAAAGAAAGTTTTTTGTTTTCTGTTTTAATTAATTTATTCACTTTGCATCCTGATTCCAGCCCCCTCTCCTTCCAGTTCCCCCCACCCATGCCCTCTCCCCGCTCCATCCCTTCTCAGAAGAGAAGGGGGAGGCCCGCCCTGGGTACCAACCCACCCTGGCACATCAAGTCATTTCAGGACTAGGCACATCCTCTCCCACTGAGGCCAGACAAGGTTGCCCAGTTAGGTAAACAGGACCAATAGTCAGGAAGCAGAAGAGTCAGAGACAGCCTGGCTCCAGTTATTGGGGGACCTGCATGAAGGCCAAGCTGTGCATTGGTCACTTTTTATAGGAAAGTCAAATCATTTACATTTAAAAATGAAGTTACAGATTAAACCACATGGTATGAGGCTGATCAGTTAGCAGTAGATGAAAGATAGCTGTGTGGACACCTTTATCAAGAAGGAAGTAAAATTATTTCTTAATCAATTTCCAAAACTGTGAGTGTCATTCAGTTGAATAGCCTTGTATCAAGATGATACTAGCTTAAATACCAGCTTGACAATTTATCCTATATTTATACAAAACTGCAGCAGGAAGAATTTAGAAACCTCCTGAGGCTCCTAAGTAAGATGTTACGATGTCACTTCTCTACCAGTCCTGAGGAAAAAACCAATGCTATCTTGACTTATCATTTCTTCTACTACTATGTTTTTATTTAATATTAGCAACTCTATTTGCAAATATATGTATTCACCAGTATCCCATTTCAGTATTCACAGTATCCCACTGCAGCTGGAAATCACAGGCGGAAATGACACTCATTTATCTTTGCTATTTGCTTCTGAAAGAGTTAAAAAAGAAAAAAAAAGAAAAGAAATAAATGGTTTCCCTAAGTCGAGTTTTACTACTGGATAGATCTGGTGAGTCAAAGTGACTTATATTTCTTAAATAAGCCACCTGTAAGAAAGTTTGAGTAAATCAACCATCAACCAGAAAGACCCCAGGAACAACAACAACAAAATGCCGTTTTGCCAGACAAAGGAAAGAAAGGTCAGGAAGAAAACGCACCAGAAATGGATTTGAAGTAAGGATCAGAAAAAGAAGAGAGATTTAAAAATAGTAATAGATATAAACTGTGTGAAAAGACGGCCATTATGTGTTGAATTACAGTGCACTGCTGGGACCCAATTCGGCAGATCAGAAGTTCCCATTTTCTCCCACTGTTATCATTTAAAATACTATATTCTCTAAGATCCAATACATGACAGACATTGAAGCACCTGTACATGATGTCGAGGCGATCTGGTATCCGGGTTGATGATTCTCGCTGGTTTCACGCTATTGTGAGTGAAGAACTAGGTACCATGTTTTTGTAAGAATAGACACTGAATAAGTCAGAGTCTCTGCTTCTCTCCATGCAGTGGGAAGAAGTACAGATGTGACAGAGCTTGTTAACATCACTGATGAGGCTAGCTCAGGCAGGAGCCATGGACACGGGGCTCAGGAGAACCTGTGCAAGGTGGGTATGTCTAATCTGACTCCCCAGGCAAGTAGGATAAGCACTGGTCACATGGTGGGCTCTGGGTGGGACAGTCAGTCAGAATGTCAGTAAGTCAGTCAGTCAATCAGTCAGACAGACAGATGATAGTGGCTGGTACTTTTACAAGCTCAGTACAGCCGGGGAACAGATCCTGAGGTTTATATATAGATGCTAGTGAAGTTAGGACAGGAGGCAGGTTCCAGAAAGAATAAAACAAAAACCTGAATAAGCATAGCCAGGCTTGGGTGGGGCCTCCTTCTTGATACTTCATCTGTCCACCTAGCTCAGTGTTCAGTTCTCCAGCGTGACAGGGATAGAGGGTGGAATACGTGGTGAAGCACTTACCTAGCACACACAAGGCCATGTCTGACCCCCAGCATCACACACAAACAAATGTCACACATATATATCACACACACACACATATATATATATATATATATATATATATATATATATATATATATATCCAGCCCTCTTGAAAGTTTTTATGGTTTTTTTGTTTGTTTTTTGTTTTGTTGATGTTGGTTTTTTTTGGGGGGGGTATATTGGTAAGATGGAAAAAATATCATGTGAGACATTCCCACTGTTTCAAAGAATGGAGCGCTTTCAAAGTTCTTATGGACAGATCTTCTGTTTTTCTCACTCCATAATCAAACTTTCGGAGCTGCAGAGCTTCTGCTACGCACAGGTCTCTGGCTGTCCCCTTGCTCCAGGACTGTGCGGAGGGGCCTGGTTTGGTGGGAAGGCACAGCATGCGAAAGCTGTGAGGCAAGCAGTGTAAATGTCCTGGCATTCATGTCACAAAGGAAGCAGGGAGTGGGATGGCATGATGCAAGAGAGAAGAGTGAAGTCATGAATCTTCACACAGTGGAATCTTCCAGCCCTTTCACTAAGGTCAAGGATAGTTTCCATCTATTCATACAAAACCTTAACATACTGTGTGCACTTCATGCTTAAAATGCATCTCAGGGTAAGCGGCATTTCAAGGACCCTGAAGCCATCTCTAACTATTCGTCTGCCATTCTGTGTGATTCACACAGGGTGGGGCTGGAATGTCTTACCAAACATACCCTCAAATAGCCAGAACACATATGCTTCTTAGGAGGAAACAGCGGGATTAGGGGGTGGGTCTCATTGCTGGGAGATGTGAAACCCTCACTCGCTTAGAAATCTTAGTATGAAACTCATAAAGTATATAAATATGAAAGAGTGGCATGAGTGTAAACACCACACACACACACACACACACACACAAATACACACAGCCTCTGTGAAGGTCTCTGTCTACTAGGCTGTCAGCTTTCTGGGGGAAAGGTCTACTGTGTGTGTGTGTGTGTGTGTGTGTGTGTGTGTATGTGTGTGCTTTTTGTTTCCATGGGCCTTAAAGTTTATCAACAAGGAAAACACTACAGCAGAATCTAGGTATCATAGATTTTACCTAAAGGAATGGGTATTTCTGTCTCGTTGACCCATTTTTGGCTCTGTTTTATCAAAACATTTCCTTGTATGAGCACCGTGGAAGCTTGTTATTTAAAAGCTGCTTGGCCGGTGCAGGTTCAGCGTTCCTCCTGTAGACAGGGAAGCTTGTACCTCTACTGTGGTGTAAAGGCAAGGAGCTGTCAGGATTGAAAGACTACAGGGTGCAAGAGAGCAAAGTTAAGTCACGAATCTTCTCGCAACACAGTCTTCCAACCCTTTTACTAAAGTCAAAAATGTCCCGTGTTCTCAGTGAGACTGGAGAGGTAAAGCAGGTGTGACCAACACGATCCCAAGGAAACCTGAGCCATTAACTCCTTCAAGTGGGAGATTTTCAAACTGCTTGAGCTTATTTTCCATTTTAATAAAATATGATGGTGTTTGTTCAAGTTTGAAGAAGATGGTTTCAAGGTAGTAAATATTATCCCCTTAACTGTTATTACAAAAGCAAGTAAAAATGGGTTTAAATTTGTGAAACTTTATTAATCTGTTATTGTGTGTGTGTAGGATAGGTGTGTATAGGCCATAATGGATGTGTGCAGAGGTCAACTGGCAGAAGTTGGTTTTCTCCTTCATTTCTCCACATTGAAGGCAAGCTCCCCTACCTGCCTAGTCGGAGGTTGTTTGGTTTATTCCAAACTGTAGTTAACTGTCTAGAAGATTATTTCTGAATGGATTTTCAGCACCTTGGGAATTTGCTTTCTGGGTTCTATCTGAGATGAGACTTTGGTTGTTTCAGAGTGCTTTCAGGACTTCCATAAACACTGAGGAATGACATACACCATGTGCAGTTTATTTATACAAATTCATTTTGATCAATATGGATTTTTCCGGGATGGGCTTTAAGTGGGACATACAAATTAGCTCCTGATAAGGGCTGGGGAAAAAACAGCATGAAATAAGCCAGTCAGGTGAAGGAACGCTGAAGGTGCTTCAGTTTCTTACGTCAGCAGAGAGTCTTTGGAAGTCACCCAAAGCAGCTCATCTGTTGGCTTCTGCTGGGACAGAATGACGGACTGAGCAGAGAGCAGCTCCCTGTGCTTAGGCTGTGCACAGCTGTCACCGGGCACAGAGTCACTGGCAGGTTGTTTGAGGAACAGTTGTGACATAAGAGAAAGGGTTTACTGTGGTAAAGATTAACATGTACCAATAGAGTGAGCCCCTGTACAAGTGAGATGGAAGTTAACTTGCAACAAATCAAGACATCTG
The DNA here is from genome assembly GCA_902729485.2 of Mus minutoides. Classification (NCBI taxonomy): domain Eukaryota; kingdom Metazoa; phylum Chordata; class Mammalia; order Rodentia; family Muridae; genus Mus; species Mus minutoides. The sequence goes on from LR749499.1 coordinate 490,074, forward strand.
TTGGGCTTTGCTCAGGATTTGCTCAGCTTACAGTTCCAACTTCAGTCCACCATCTCAGGGAAGCCAAAGCGGACTATTTGAGGTTAGTTGCTTGGTACCCACAGTCAAGAGCCAAGAGAGAATCGACATACTCTTGCTTGCGTATTTGCTAGCTTCCTCTGTTCTTGTGGAGCCTAGGACTCAGCCCATGCAATGGTACTGTCCACACTGGGCATGTTTTCCCTCATTAATTAACAGTGAAGACAATCTTTCAGAGACACACCCTCAGGCCAACACAATCTAGCTAATTCTCAGTGCAACTCCCTTCCCAGGTGATTCTAGCTTCCATTAAGTGGACAGTCAAGCTGAGCCGCACTAAATGTATGTGTGTTTATGTATTCCTGTGTATGTGAGTTAGTGTTCGAGGTCGTCACCAGGTATTCTTGATCTCACGCTTACCTGTGAGTCGGGGTCTCTCATTGTACGTGGAACTCACTGATTTGGAGAGACTTTTTGGCCAACAAGGCCCAGGGATCATCTTGTTTCTGCCCTACACTCGGTATTGGTTTTACGAGTGAGTACCACCAACCCGACAGCTCTTTAATGTGGGGATTGATTCTGATCCTTATGCCTGAATTACAAATCTTCCACTGATTGAGCCATATCCTTAGCCCTGCCTCATTTTCAAAATCAACGCCTGCATTTTCTTCTCTTGAAAAGAAAATAAAAATTAAAGTTAGTTTCATTTAAGGCCCTCATTAGCAGAATTTTGGTACAATTTTGTTTCAAGTTAGAATTTGAATTACTCCTTTTAGAAAAATAATAGGGTAGGACTTTTGAACTGTGCCCACACCTAATATCATGTGGTGAGTCTCATCTACAAAATAGTATTAGAGCTTTTAATGTCATCCATCACTGTATTTGATAATAAAAGAGAGCTATTTGAACAATTGGAAAAGCTGCTGGCTCTAGGTCTACAATTCTCCTTCATTCTTTCTTCTCACCAGGGTTCAGATCTACCCCTTGCTGGCTTCAAATATACATTTTATATTTAGTGTTTATGGGGCAGGGCTGGATGGAGTTAGACTCTGACATACAAAACTATCGTTCCATAACATATTTATAGATCATCCTACTGCATAACCATGTAGAAAGGTTCGCAAAGCATGCACTAGGTCCAGCCTGACAGAGAGTGACAGCACTGGCAACTGATTATTTACTTGGTGTCTCTACAGGTCAGGTACTTAAGATGCATGCTCTCCAAGCTCTCAAACACCATGATAACCAGGTATTACTTTTACAGTTAGAATTAAGAAGATGTTTGGTACAACACCCAGGATGTAATGTATGCACTCATGTATGTGATACATGAGTCAGTCATGTATTACATAGTGATATAAAGTAAGAAAGAAATATATGCAAAAAGAGCTGCTTATAGGCCCAGCTATATATCCTTCACCATATACATGGGGAGAAAATGTTTATTATTCTAGTTAACTTCCTCCTTAAAAACTAAGATACTGGAGGGGCTACTATGTGATGGGGGGTTGATTTCCTCAAAATGCATTGTATGCACATATGAAATTTCTAGTTAATAAAACATTAGAATACTGCTGTTTTAGGGTTTCTATTCCTGCACAAACATCATGATCAAGAAGCAAGTTGGGGAGGAAAGGGTTTATTCAGCTTACACTTCCATACTGCTGTTCATCACCAAAGGAAGTAAAGATTGGAAATCAAGCAGGTCAGAAAGCAGGAGCTGATGCAGAAGCCATGGAGGGATGTTCTTTACTGGCTTGCTTCCCCTGGCTTGTTCAGCCTGCTCTCTTACTGGACTACCAGCCCAGAGATGGCATCACCCACAAGGCGACCTCCCCACTTGATCACTAATTGAGAAAATGCCTTACAGCTGGATCTTGTGGAGGCATTTCCCCAACTGAAGCGCCTTTCTCTGTGATAACTCCAGTCTGTGTCAAGTTGACACAAAATTAGCCAGTACAACTGCCTAACCTTTACCCAAAGTGCCCAGGAGGCAGGGGGGAGGGGCACAATGTCCACTTCAAGCTTGGCTCGTGGTTGTATTTAATAATTATTAACTATGATAAATACCATGAACAATGGCACCAGAATTTCAGCATGGCTTGCTGAGGTTATGAATCTGATTACAGCAGAGTAAATTTAAAAGAAGATGAGATACTATCATTAGTCTCAGTTACAATTAAAGTAAAGTAAACGCAGTTGTCAAACATTAAGCTTTAACAGACTGAGTCTAGAAATAGTGTTTTAAAAGGAAATCGTGTAAGAGAAATCCAATTGTCTATTTTACATATGGGAGGATTATTTTATTATCTTAAGAGTATCGGATGCATATTAGAGAATATTCACTCTATAGTTTGAGTAACACAGGGCAAGTTATTGCACAGGCCTCCTTTCCTAGGATTTTTTGAAGTAGCTATTCACTCAGTGAAAGGTGACTATGTGTAATATATTATTGAAAGAATATAGTTGATGGCTCCTCATCAGACGATCTGAAAGCAAGGAGAAACTCCTTGTGAGCCTACACCAGTGTTGCGATGTGTCCCTTTGGGGACAGTGCTCTGCAACCTGCAGCAGGTCCTCCTCTCTGCATAATGACATTTCCATTCTTCTCAAGGAAATAGGAAAGTCCAGATCACATAAATACTAAGAAGAACATGATCCTAAACGTGATTACTGGTGGAATGACTACTCATGAGCTTACTATTCCTAAAAATGATTACTAATGTTTTAGTTTAAAATCTTAAATGTAGTTTAATAACCCCTAAGTTATTTAAGAGGTGTTGGAGAGGTGGCTCAGACAGTAAACGTTCTAGCTGTGTAAACATGATGTCTCAGGTTGGATTCTCTAGCTCACAAACCCACATAAGCAAGATTCAGGGTTATGCATCTACAATCCCAGTACTCCACAGTGAGGTGCCAGGCAGAGGCAGGAGAATCACTCTGAAGCTCATGGACCACCTAGTCTGGAGTACTCAGTGTGCTGGCAGATAAAGGAGAGGCGCTGCATGAACGAAGACGAAGGCAAGAACCTACGCACACAAGCATGCATGGGCATTCACCCACACAAATAAACAAGTGTTTTTTTGTTGTTGTTGTTGTTTTTTAAAATAATTTAAGAGTCAAGGATTAAATGCATGTGTTTAGTGAGCTTAGGCACCCATGGTATCTGAGGTCACTTCCCCCCTTAGCAACTAGGGGTATGCAAAGAAACTGTGGTCAGGTATGTTAAAAGTCTATTTAAGTTAAAGAAATTTAAAGGGAAGATTGTTTGATGGATTAACCAAGCCAGTTTGAAATGGTATTTCTTAATTGAACTGCTTTTTAAAGATTTATTTATTTATTTTATGTAAATGAGTGCTTTATCTGTATGTACACCTGCATGCCAGAAAACGGCTTCAAATCCCAGGATAGATGGTTGTGAGCTTCCATGTGGTTGCTGGGAGTTGAACTCAAGACCTCCAGAAGAACAGACAGTGCTCATAACCGCTGGGCCATCTCTCTAGCCCCCTGAACTTCTTTTAAAAGCGGGCATTTTGTTAATGTTGACCAACATTCTTTGCTATCCTTCTTCCTTCTTAAAGTCTAATTTCAACCATATTAGATAATACAAAAGAAACATGTGAAGAAACATTTATCCGTGGTCCTTTTTATGTATGCCTGTTTACTAGAGCTGTCCCAGTTGACTTCCTTTTCGTCAAATAATTTTTAAAATGCAATAATTCTCTGAATTGTTTTATGTGTTCAAAGTTCAACAGAGGTTAATTTTTCCTACCAAAATGACCTTCTAGATTTGCATCTCTTCCTTGTGGGTCACTAGCATGAATTACAAGTCAGCCCAAGGAAAAACAGAATAAATATCAGTGTCTGAATACACCAGTGTTCTGTTTGTTGAACTGAGCTCCGTCGTGAGAAATTTTATTGTAAAAAAAAAAGTAAAAGAACTATTTTAAAGAGAAAATAAATATTTAAGGGTTCCATTTGGTTTCTGCAGTAGTCCTACCATTTCATAAATATTTCTCAAAATATAGCTGACCATAGCTGGCTGTGGTAGTGCCTGCCTTTAATCTCAGTGCTCAGTAGGCAGAGGCAGGCTCTGGGTCTGAGGCCAGTCTCACCTACAGACAGAGTTCTAGGACAGCCTAGGCTGCATAGGGCAACTCTGTCTCAAAAAACAAATCACGCAGTAATTAAATAAGAAGTATGCCAATTAAAAAATATGCTGATTGTTGAGAAGGCAGTCATGTGCTTATATGAGGTCTTCATACCTTTTAACCAATGTGAACAGAGTACAGAGCGCACATGGGACCAAGTCAGAAGGGCAGGCTGAAGGACTACACCCGGGTTCTCTACACCATAGATAGCATGGTCCATGGCTTCCATCACCAGAAACGGCTGTGTCTCACGCAGCTCCAGCCCTGTGGCTTCTCTGCCTTTCTCTGTCTTCTCAGCATCCAGTGCTGCCTTGATTACCTGCGTTCTGACCCTGTCTTTTTTATACCTGAGTGAGTTCTGAACTACTTTAGTTCTGACTACAGTTCAATTCTCTCAGATTATGGTGAAATTAGAAAGAGGTCAGTTATCTCAATACTTCCAAGGTGCAACATAAATATATTGAATTTTTAAGTATCATTAAATGTTAATTACATAAATGAAGCTCTTTAAATAAATCCTAATCAGATGTGTCACAAAAACATTTAATTAAAAAAAAAACAGAAAGAGAAGGTTATTAGAAGGATTTTTTTAGTCTATTATTTAGTAGTGACATTTCTATAAATATTTCAAGTTTTTTCCCTTGCATTCTTTTTGTTGAGATTTTTATTTAGGATTTTGATAACACACTATTACTACCTCCTATCCCTACTCATTTTCAATTCACACAGGAACAGCAGTATCAAATTGTGAAGTCTCTTTACTGGGGAAACGGTATGTTAAGGCCATATTAGAAAAACATTCTGCGCTTGGGAGAGAAGACACAGTGGGTAAAGCACTTGGTGTGCATGGTGAAGAACTTACTTCAAGTCCCTAGAACCCAAGCAAACACTGTGTGCAGGAACACCGGCTGCCATCTCAGTGCCAGTCGGTGAGACAAGCTGAGGAATGAGGGCAGACACCCAAGCTTGTCCTCTGGCTGGGCCTGTGTCACAGCACATGTATACACACACACACACACACACACACACACACACACATATGCATCCTATACACACACATACATCCCACACACACACACACACACACACACACACACACACACACACGACAGAGAGACACACGAGAGAGAGAGAGAGAGAGAGAGAGAGAGAGAGAGAGAGAGAGAAACACATGAAACAAAACACTCAATCTAGACAGATTCTGTACTGACTTTCCAGCTAAGTTGTCAGAGTGGAAAGGTAGAATTCAGTGTATTTTATAAATCTTGGCACAGTTAATTAAAGCTAAAAATGAAACTAGAATTATGATCTAGAAAGAACAGAAAATTGTCTTTGCTTCCTTTTCTTAATTTTTTACTCCTTCAAGACAAATATTTAACATGTACATAAATTAGCTATTGTATAAATATTTTCTACTTTATTGATAACTGGTGCATACCGATCAAGCGCTGAAGAATGGGAAAGGGTTTTTAATAGGAAGGTTTATAAAATGATCTTTTATTGTTTCTCAAGTAACTTAAACATAAGTGTACCCCCCCCCTTTTTTTTTTATCTTCCTCAGTCTGAGACAGGCAGGGCAGATGCTTTTAAGATTTATTTCCTTTTGTTTATAGAAGAGGAAGCAGACAGTCATTATTTGCTCAGCCTCAGAGTGGGGAGTGCTGTTCTGTGCACCTCTCCATAAAAACACTACTGGAATCTATTCTGTTGACGCCTTTATTATACTGCAGCATGGGGGTGGGGTGGGTGGGAGGTGGATCATGGCAAGGATTCAAATGGCTGAGTAAGATCTAAATACTTTTCACTACAGTCTTTGTAATTGGTTGTTACAAGTGCTTGCATCTGTAAACTCAAGTCCTGGTTCTTCCTACAAAGGGAGGCCTTGAGAGGAGAGAGAAGGGGAAGTATATACCTGCCTTCCTAGCACTTGGAAGCAGAGGCTACTTAGTAAGCCTCTGACACACCGGCCCCCATATAAAACACAAGAGGGAGGAAGATATGCTAGTGTCCCCGCCCTTTCTACAAACTCTAGCTTTGGTTTCATCGAAATAAATAAGTAAAATTATGAGTGTATAACAAACTTTTCAAAGTTTCAGTCTACATCCACTCTGACTCTTCAGTGCTTTTAACATGTTAGTATACTATTCTCTGATTATATTCTCTTAGTTCTCTTGCAGTATTTTCTGATTTTACTGCTATGAGAGTAAACAAAACATCTGTATTAGAAATGTGCTGCATTGTGAAACTTAAGTGGTTTAGGAAGTTAAACACTGAACACATTCAAGGCTTTTTAGAGGTCTGAGATGGGCTCTTAGACCTGTCTTTTGCTGAGTGAATGTTCTTTGTGATCTGAGACATGGGAGTTTGCTGTCATTAATAACATGACATGTTCTCAAAGGCAAGGTTTTGTAGCATAGTGTCATATTCCATGAATTCAATTTATTAAAGGGCTCCACACAAGACCGTTCTGGGACAAACAGAACTCAGTGGCAGCTGAGCTTCACTGCTCGCCATGTTGGTCTGCTCCTGCTTGGGATGTGTATTTGCTCTATGGTAATGGAAACTTAGGAAGAAAAGGGGGAAGAGAGTTATAGACACACCTATGGCTATTTTTATGATAACTATAAGTGGATTTGAAGTCTTCTTTTGTTCCTGCCTCAAACTATCAGAAAATGTTTTCCAGTGACTTTGTTTCTTTCTAGAGCAGCCCCCTCTTTCCTGGCAAAGAAGTCAGGAAGGTCATTGGATTAACAAAGGAGTAATATAAAAGAAATATTTAGTATACATGTAATCTGTGTATTTTTTTGAGAGTAAAAATTTGGGGAACTCGAATGATCAATATTTTTTCTTATTTTCTACAGTTTTCCCCTTACCAATCATAAACAGCATCATACTATAGCTCCCTTGGGTATACTAAAGTTATGGTTTAGGAGTGGTGATATTAGGAATAAGAGCAGCAGCAGCCCCCACCACCAGCATCGCTAGCCTAGCTGTCCTGCCTCATTCATGCTGAGGGCCCAATATCTTTAAGAGACTTTTGTATTCTCCACATAACTTCCTATTCTCTCTTCTGGGCAGCCATGGTAGCTACTGATTTTCTGTTATTCAAACTCATGGATTGTCAACTACTTAATAATTAACCATGCTGTTTATTTTTAAACTCTCAAGAAAAATCAGCAAGAAAAGAATTCTCCTCCTCTTCCTCCCCCCTCCTCCTCCTCCTTCTCCTCCCCCTTCTCTTCCTTCTCCTTTTCCTTCTTCTACAGCTTCATCTCTTTGCTTTTCTCTTTCTGGACAGCTTCATCCTTTTTGGAGAATGAATTTTCAGTAATCGCAATAGTTCTAAACTCTACTCCTCTGCCTGATGCTTAACTGCTAGTCTCTCCAAATCTCTGTCATTCTCTAGGACTACTCAGTACTAACTCCTGCCAGTTCTTCCTTCTTATGCCTGAGTTAGGCTGCCCACTCAGCTGGGCCAATTCCATCTACAGGAAGGCCCTTCTTACTTCACAGCATACACAATCCCTTTCCCATTATCTCCTCTTCTAGGCAACATCCTTCACTAGAACTCACTTACACAGGAAGAAAGCCCAACAAAACCATTATATTGGATTTTCCCCTACTGTAAGTAACTCTGTACCAAGTTGCTGTATTCAAGAGAAAGGTAGAGAATTCTCATTCCAACATTCCGGCTTGAGTCTTAGGGTCTTTGTAAAATAATATGGATTATGCTTATCCCCATCTAGCTTCAGATGAATGATGCTCAATTGTAATTTATTTATTAGGTTCTGTGCAAGTACTGGGGGATTACCCCTCATCTCTAATCCTAGGCTGGCTACTTCCCCAAATTCTTGCTGTTTGAATCTTTCTGGATTACTTTGCTCCAGAAGTCTGGTGTCCTGGGGAGGTATTTCATTGGGACACATGATGATGTTGACCCCCAGCCTGGTGACTCAATCTCCACTTCTCTCTATTCTCCCCAGTAATAATTGGCTTTTTTCAGTTTTAAATTGGGCAATAAGGTTTGTACTACAAAGGGTGGTGTACGTGGGAAACTGCTCTTGGGAAAACCAGATCTTCGGGTACAAAATTTAGCATATGAATACAAGAAGTACCAGCCTATCCCAAAGAGGCCTTTCTTTAATCTGATCCTCTACCTCTTGGGTATGGGCCTACTTTAGTCAAGCAGGCTTTCATGGAACTGGAGGAGCTTTCGAGGGTGTCCTGAGAGGTGTTTACAGGCTCTCACTCCACCTTCTCCCCTCTAGTCTCACTCACTCATCAACCCTTACCCCCCAACCCCCATCCTTCCAGGCTTCTGTCTGGCATTGGCTTTCAGGAAATTCAGCAATTCTCATTTTCAGGGCTTAATTATTTTCAAGATTATTAAATTATGCAGACTGAATGATGCTAATTATACCTTGAGTGCCTGTCAAGAGAGGAGGCTAGGCTCTTGACTGAGGTGTGGTCGTGAGCTAGTATACATGAAGCAGACATCTAGCAGCTAAAGAGTGAGTCTCACTTGAAGGAGACCTTCCCCCGGGGCTTCCTTATACCTTCTCACAGGCTACACATGGGAAATGAAAGATAGAAACGTAAACATTTCAAAGAAGACTTCAGGTTAATATCAAGATGTTGTAGAGGTACTTCAAGATGTGTCAGGTTACCTGGGCTATCTGGGGTTCAAAGCCCAGCTTTGGCCCTTCCTTAGTTCTACTTCGGTAACCTCTGATAAGTGGTTAAGGCTATATGTGCCTCAGTGGAGTGTTTTTGAACACGAGGATAGCCAGTTCTACTCATTGCATAGTGATTATCATAGAATTAAAAAGATAAAATATAATAAACTTCTTGTCATCATGAGCATGAAATAATCATTCAGGAAATATTTAGTATTTATAAGAATTGAAGTCTAAGAGCATCAGGTATTATTCAAAATTAGTTGATGTTTTCCCTGTCACAATTGCTTAGAGAGTTCAGATCCAAAGACATTCCCTTCTTGAACTCATGATTCAACTCATGATTCATGATTCTTGAACTTTATTGATTCCTGAAGACTGGGAGTTGAGGGTATAACCTAAGTTAAAGAGTTGCTTGCTTGTGTGAGGACCTGGATTTTATCCCTTGTGGTGTTTCTCTCCCCTGCCCCTGCCAACCAACCAACCAACCAACCAACCAACCAACCACAACAACAAAAAGCCCTCATATATCAATCAAACATTCAATCAGTAGCAATGGAAATACTGTCGTTAAAATTCCAGGTTGCCACACAGATGGAAAAAGTAGGCGCATTTGAGACAAAGTTTCTTATGAAAATGTTCTCATCAATTTCAACTAGAATCTAAAACCATAGCAGGTTAGGTGACACTGTCTTTCCATTGATCATGTGAACACCATGGCAGGTCATGGTTGGTCATGGGAAGACTGTAAGCAAAGTCTAAGGGCAACTTCTGCCCTAATGTCTTGGAGCACATCTCTCCAACACCTCCATCCCGGGCTCTGTACTTGTCTTTATCACACCAATTCCACTCTTTCCTGTTCTTTCTTTCACTTGTTTTAAATTTCATTTAACTCATAGAAATCTGAAAGTTTTGGGGGAGAACAGGAGTTATAAGTGAACATATTAACATAAACAGCAACTTTGAAAATTACTTTCTGTTCTCTTGATTGATATTTCTCAAACTTGCTTCATGAAGTGCACCTTGATTTAAAAATTGAAGCTATAAGGGACTTTCATCTGATAATGCTATTTTTCGTTTTTTGGCTCCTGCATCTAGATGTCAAATCATTTTTTAATACATTGCTGCAAGGTATTTTCCACTCCAGGAAATGGTCTGCAGACATACATGAAGAACACACATACTAGTTTTCAGATAGTTATCATATCAACACCTGTTGGGTATTGCTTATGCAGTGTTAACAAATCCTTCTCAAGTCATGTTTGTCTGGGACTCTGGGATGAGTAAAGGCCAGCAAGAATCAGAGATCATGGATAAAGAGAAAACAAGGCCAGGACTGAAAGTGCACAGACTCAGTAATGCCTGAAGCTGGGGAAGGCCCCACTTAGACAGACATCCAGCCTTTTCTGCACACATCATGAAGGAGGGTGAGAGACAAATCATTTACATGTTCACGTGTCATGTACTCATGTCCTGTATGTCCTCAGAAGCTCTATCCTCTGTTTCTCTAAGTGCCCTTGTCTCTCGTCTCCGGGCAATTGCATCTGCTGTCATGGAAGATGATTCTAGCACCTTCACTCTCAAGCATGGTTTTTCCCAAGTCCCAGAAAACCACACCCTCATTTCCTCTTAGACATTCCTGAATGATCCTACACACATTGCAAACTCATCCTAAATCAAGCCTCATTCTAGTCCCTTTGTGCTAGCGGTTCTTTTGTGGTTACACAGCCATCTCTCAGCCTTTCCATGTATTATAGAAGCAGCTAATGTCATGTTTCTCTTACCCACCCCCACAATACTGTAAGTTCCCTTAAGATAGGACCCATTGTCTATTTTCTTATATTTCCTTAACACTTGTCCAAATGTATCCTAAAAATGCAGAATACAATACCTGGGGTTGGCAGGGAATAGATCAATGCTTGCTGAACAAATGACCTTTCCTCTCTGATCCTCAAGAGACACCCACTCAGTATTCTGCCTCAGAAAGGCCATCAGGAATGGAATCTGGGGAAATCACTATAGAGTTTGGCTTTTCCTCTCCAGTCAGAGCTGCTGGTAGTCTAAGATAGTCTAATGATAATCTAAGATAATGATAGTCTAAGATACTGTTGTTGTCTGTCCCTCCTGTCATCCTTAATCCTATTCTAGGTCATCTCTTGTCTAAATTATGAAAGTAGCCTCCAGTAGCCATGTTAGTAAGTGTACCTCATTACAGCCAGGCCCTAAGTGAGACACTGAGAATAAAATACCTAGGGCTTCAAGTTTCTTAAGGGTGAATTCAGGTACCTCTTTGCAGTCCTAGACTGGTACTCAATCTGTGTTTTTATCCTCATTTTCATAACTTCACACCTTGAACTTTACACAAGGTAACACAAAATTGTTTCTGATGCCCTTTGCACTGTGCCTGGGCTCTACTCAGCATTGTCAAAGATTATAGCATAATCTTTCTATAGCCAGGTTGGGGTCAATTATTTGAGAAGCCTTCCCTCACCTCCTAGGTAGCCTAAATGTCATGACTATAGTGTGTTTCCATAGCAACCAACATTTTCCATTAACATTAAAGTGAGAAGCTGTGGTTAGAATGTGAAATGTCCCCCATAGGCCCCTGTATGAATGCTAGTTCCCCAGAACAAGGGTGGGTGTTGGGGTGGGGGTCATCTGGAGGAAGTGGGTCACTTTGGGGTGTGCTTTGAGGTATATTAGCCCAACCTCATTTTCTGTCCCCTCTCTGCTTCCTGAATGCAATGTGACCAGAAATCTCAGCTATTGAGTTATGGCTTTGTAGATATGATGTGCTATATCTGTACCCCCACCCACTTCAGTTCCCCATTGTCATGTATTTGATCACAGCAACACTAGGAGATATAGGTGTTAATAATAATACTACAGTAAATAGAACCAGCTTCCATGATCCTTACTTCCAGATAAAACAATCAAAGACTATGGTCAACTCAATCTTTCAACTGTTTGATGGGAAAGCTATAAGCCAGTCCTGGTGAAAATGGACATGGATACCCATTAACCTTACACAATGATGGGAACACTAGGGGCTGATCTTATATTATTAAATGAAGACATATGGTGGATTTTAAATTATTTCTTTGCTTTATCATTGCCTTAATTTTATATTGCCAGCTGCCAGGGGATATATATGAATTACTTAATGCCTTCTGGACTGGCTTGTGTCTCCTCAGTTGGAGGTCTCTATTTTGTGGCACAGTGGTTGACTCTATCCTCCAAACAGAACACACACTTGCACCGTTCCATTCTGGCTTGTCCTCTTCTCTTGAGAGTGCACACAAAGCACAGAGATAACCTAACACATTGCATGAAACACATTTTCTTCTGGACTCATGCAGTTCTCTCATTAATCTGAAAGAAGCTAAGAGAATTAATCATTAATCACCTATAATATTTCCTTAAAAGTATCTTTCCCTATAGGATAATGAACCAATAAATAATGAACCAATAAATAAGATGTATACATGAAATGAATGAGGTACAGCTTCATAGCTTTGGCTACTTTGTGGAGTCTTTTTCTTCCACCCTTAGTCTACCCTTTCAACTCCCTAACACTAGATAAGAGAGAAAAAAGGATGGAGGGAAAGGGGGCAGGCAGCATTATCGTTAGACTACTTCCTGCTGACTAAGGGCTTGTTCCTCAGGGAAAGTTTGATCTTAGCCATCAGGATATCCAATTCTTGATTCTTCTTTGTGTATGAGTACTTAACAAACTCAAACCAAATGCAACCAACCAAAAAACCTACCAACAGCAACCTGGCCTCTAAAGACCCTAGCATTTATGCACCCTCTGAAGAGTCCCCAGAATTCCAAATGTCACACACTTGCAGAAATCATCTACAGTTAGAAAAATCACACCTCTGCTAGAATATAATGCAAAGCATAGTCAGCTACTGTGGACAATCTGAAACAATTCAATATCCCACACTTGGGATTAAAACGAAAACATATTCCCATAATATTTCTGTGCTTTTAAAGAAACCAAAATTCTCACTACAGGTTTGGTTGTATTAATATTTGAAAAAAAAACATAAACCTGAAATGAAATCTTTAAGGCTATTTCGCTTTAAGAAATAGACTTATAAGTCTCTTCCTTCAAGAGAGATAGAGATTGGGATCTGACTTAGTTTATCTAAGTTGGTAACCCTTCATCCTACCAGATCTGCTTATAAAAACATCAATCTAGTTGACCTTTTTAAACAATGAACTCTCCTCCACTTTATAGCCTTGTAACTATATGGTGATGTATGAAACATGTGTCTCCTACAAACTGTTTATCTGTTAGGAATTGGTTCTGATCCTTTGTCTTAATTTGGTTCCTAAAAGTCCAGCTGACTTTGATTGGTAATGAAGAATTGCTGTACAGCCAATGGTTGGGCAGGGAGGCAGAGGCAGGACTTTTAGATTGCTTGAGCAAGGGACTGAGGGAGAGAGGAAGAAGAGGAGAATCACAGTGAGTCAGAGGCAGATGGATCAGATTTAAGAGCTGCAGAAGAGAAACCATCCAGCAATGTAGGTGGGAAGAGAATGCAGCCCTATGGGGGAGGGGACTCCCCAGAATGTAACAAGGCAGCAAAGATAAAATATAGATTTAGAAGGTGTTAAGCCAGGAATACTGGAGGGGAGTGTATGCTAGCTTCAGGGAGATTTAGAAGTGCCTAGCCATTGAGTTAGTCAGGGCATAGCAAAAGTAGTTGGCCGCTGTGTCTTTCATTTGTGAATCCAGAGCTCTAGGGCTGGTACAACTCAAGGTGCGACCTGTTGGGAATATCAAGTGGTTTAACTAAATTTATCACTACATGCATTTACTGTGTATTGGCAGAAAATTAGGTTTTAAAACAGTATATGGAACTTAATCAGCTCTGCTCATTGAGGAATCCCCATGGAAAACACATGGACGAGAGAAAGTTGCACCATTTCACTGGTGGAACAGGATTGAGGGACTAAAAACCCACAGGAGGCTTATTCCTGTTACATTGGAATTCTGGGGCTAGTTCCATTTGGAATTTAGTGACTTGGGACAGCCATTTCACCTTGATGGATCAGTGTCACAAAGGGAATATCTGTGTTAATTCAAATATTTATATGGTGGCTATCTATACCTATAGCCTTGTTAGGCTCTTAAGAAGGCATGCCCCGCCTTTAAAGAATTCTTGTTTGTGATGATCAATGTTGTCTTAACTGTGTGACACCCAAAGGTGCCTCCAGATCGGCATCGTCAGAGACGCTCAGGGCAGGGATCTGCACAGATTGGCAACACAAAATCCCATCCAAGGACTTTCCCCAGACCCCAAGACCCCCAGATACCCCCAGATGTCCTTTGAGAACTGTGAGTCTAGGACGATGTTACCATCTCAAGAGGCTTCCATAAGCTGGCATGGAGCTCAGAGTGTGGTGCGACATGCTGCTTATTCTGGTGAAATGTTCCCTAATCATTCCTTGGGATTGTGATGGGCCCTTTAGCTTAGCATTAATTGACTCTCCTCTTCTCTGATTCCTCTACCTACTACTGCTGCCTCAAATTCTCCACTACTGTAGTCTAAAATGGGGCTCAAGGATATCAAAGAATCAGAAAAAAAATCCTTAAACATTTAAGTAAGCAAGCGTATTTATATTTACATGTTACATTACATATACACACATTCATACATACTAAGGGCACCAAGTAAATTCTTTTTGATGCTTTAAATACCCCTTTAATATCCAAGTTGGCATGAATGAACAAAACGGGAGGCTGGAGTTTTCATGACAATGCAAAGAACAAATTATAAGAGTTTGGTAGGATCTGGGCTTGGAGTGAAGAGAGTGCAAGGGGGAAACAATAAACAAATACAAAATTCACAAATATAAACACAAAGAAGGCTTTGGATATTTGTATTTTAAAAGCACACTTGTTAGAATATTAAAAGCCAAATTCCAAATTTAATATGGAATGAAATCTACTAATGCAAATCTTAGGGCTCAGGGTATTACTCAGTGGTACAGCATTTGCCTAGCAATGCATGACTCTACCTAGATCTTAACACACACACACACACACACACACACACACACACACACACACAGCTCACCATACCAAAAATCTTAAAAGACACTTAACAAACTTTGTCATATCTCTAACTGATCTCTAATTGGTCTACTTTCTAATAAACAAAATCAAGATACCAGTATTTGGGGGCTTTCCTACATTTATTTATACTCTAGTTACAAAAATAATTCTTTGTGTATTTTCACAGAGACTACTTAATACAAACTAAGCAAGATTCCCTGAAAATTTTTCTTTTTTCCCACAGAAAAGGGCAGATTCTGAAAACAACCCAGGTATAGGCTCTCACATGGAGCAGGCCCAGGCATGAGTTGAGGCCTCCATGGCACTGGCAGAATTGAGGCCTCCATGGCACTCAATGCTGCTCTTCTCCACAAAGCTTTGTTTTGATGTCACTTGCTTCAATTATTAATTAGTAAGCAGAAGAAGAGGAGGCCTTAGGGTCAAAGGTGCCAAGAATAATTAGGAAGATTCCAGAAGTCAATTAACTATTTATCTTATACTGACCTAATCATGTGACTGGGGCAAGTAAGCCAGATTGATCCCTTTATGATTGTGAAAAAAAAAATGTATTATTTTCCATTTTCTGAAATAAACATCTGGTAACAGATTCAGCCTTTCCTTAGAGAAATGACCCTTTTTCTGACTCTGGGCCTAGGAGCCCAGGTTGTCTGGCTCGGCAATGCACATTGTGACTAGAGTCGAGTGGAGCCATGTTCAATCCGAGGCAGCTCCATGGGGATTTTGATAGGATCTACCAGGGACAAGTCACCTGCTTTAAATGGAGGCCTGGTACTCCTGTCTCTAGCTTATAAGAGAACAGGCAGGCAATAGTCAGAAGAAAACCAAGTAGTCCAGGGAATTCTAACAGCCTGGCTAAAGATCGTGGCTTCCACAAAATGAAGTCTGTGTGAGGACTTTCCAGCATGGGGGCCAACGAATTTCCTCTGGGCTCTAGCCAGTTTGAGAAGAATTGTCTGTCATTTGTAATCAGAATCTATACACTGAGAAAGAACAACTAAAGCCTATTACAAATTCTATGCTGTGCTCAGGGACTATGGGATAATTAAGACTGTAAATCAGGTTGGGGTGTGGCTCGATGTACACTTGCCTACATTCACAAAGCCCTGAGTTCCATCAAAGAACTGTGTAAAATAATTAGTATCAATCAAATAATGTAAAGTCAACCTAGGAACAAAGTAACCTTACACTGTGGAACTAAGACTATGACTGTCATCTCTGGCAAAAGGTGAGCCATGGCTGCTTCTTCTTCAAGTTCCCAAGGCGCCCATTCATCTCTCCACACAACTCCCTGATAATTAAACATTAAAGGGTCTTCACTCGGAGTTCCGTAGAAACATAAATGTCAATGACAAAATCATTCTTCCAGTAAGAGTGAGAACGTTCCATATTCAGACAGTTTTCAACATTAATAAAACCATCTGGCCTGAATCTGAAGTTAATTATCTGCTTGCTAGTGAGGGGAGAGGGAAGAACAAGCAACCGTTTCAACTTGAGAAGGACTTGCTTCCCTGGACGGAAGCCAAGGCTAGCCTACACATACTCGTTCAACCCAGCCAAACTTTTCATTTATAGTATTCACACGAATACCTTTGGAGGGACTTGGAAGGGCGAAGGGAGCGGGATGGGGATGTGGAACCTAGAGCTTGAATAGCTGCTGAGGAAATATTCCAAACAGCGCATAATTTAAATCAGAGTCTGCATCCCTATATTAATGTTTTAATTCGCACAGATGCAAAAGAAATACTGAGAAGAGAGAGCAGATGAATTCTGTGTGTCTACTGAAAAAGTGCTATTCTAGAACATGCAAATTGAATGCACACTGACATGGAATTCTTTTTCCACATCTCATGGAAAACTGAACTACAGTAAGAGACAACTGCGGCGTTTTAGACAAACTGGTTTTGCTCATGACTTCAATGGCTCCCAGTAAATGCTGTTCCATGGGGGGAAAAAATCTCTGGTAGTTTTTAAAGATAAGGTATCATGACTATTCATTACTGACAGATTACATCAAAAACATTTTGTGAGAATTTCCAAGTAGCAATGCAATGTGGACTGTGCAAGCAAAGGACACTCCAAGAGGAATTCATAGAGGGGACATCCATGTAAACATTTACCTTCCACGGCTCTTTTGAAGAAGACTTTGCAGCTGCCGCAGGTCACTACCCCATAGTGACACCCAGAAGCCTCGTCTCCACACACCAAGCAGATCTTGGAAGGTCTTGAGGATCCAGTGGAAACACTTCGTAAAGTAGAGCTGGGGAAAGAAATCAAGGTTTCAATAATGTCACTGTACTATCACATCTCCTGCCCTGGTCAGTGCATTCCAAATCGTCGACAGTCTTGGCCCCCTGAGTTTCAGTTTGCTGTGGTCACATGCTGAATCAGGAAAATGAAGGTAGAGACATGTCAACCATTGGAGTGGTACCATCACATGGTAGGCATATAGGCTGAGGAGGCAGTACAGTCCGTAAGGCACTCACTGGACGTTCAAGAAGCCTAGAGTTCAGATCTCCAGAACTCACATTAATGTAGAGCCTACCTGTAATCCCAGCACTCAGCAGCAGAGAAAGGCATGTACAGAGCAAACTGGGCATGTACAAAACGGTAAGCTTTGGGTTCAGCAAGAGACCCTGCCAAGGAAAATGTGTGTGTGTGTGTGTGTGTGTGTGTGTGTGTGTGTACATATACATATGCATACACACATATATACATGACAGAGAGTGATAGAGGAAGCCATGTGACACCAACTTGTGTCTTCCACATGAATGAGCACACATATGTGCACACACACACACTTATCTACACATATGTGAGCATGCATACACATATGAACACATAAGAAAAGAACAGTGTACAGTCAAATCGATTCTCAATACTGAGAGGTGAGAGGAGAAAAATCACCTGTAAACACATTTCTACCTTTGAGAATATTTCAGAAGCTATACCCATAGAGTTTTAATAACATGCGTGCCTACACATAGGTTGGACAGGGACAGCACCAATAGTCATGCCAAAGGGGGTAGGGGTAAAGATCACCAGGCCTCAAACCTACACAGGATTGCTGGGGGACTGAGAGCAGGCGCAATTCTTGTTCCTGGAAGAGCTCACCAACATCAAATGATTGTCCTTGACACCAAGCATGCAAGTACCATTATACAGACAGGGTAGGTTACATTTAGTAATATATGTATATAATATGTAATATGTAATATATGTATGTAACAACAATTAATGAACAGAGAAACAATGAATTTAAGCAAGGAGAGGTAGGAAGATTTGAAGGGAGGAAAGGGACAGGGAAATGATATAATTATAATCTCAAAAATAAAAGAAAATTATTTAATATATTTATAAAACTCACACTAAACTTTGGCTGGTTGATTTTTTTTTACCTTGATAGATATGTGGCATTTTTGGTTTTGGTATTGATGGTATTGTTTCAAATAAATAACAAAATGAATAATGTTGAATATACATGTTATAGTAGGGTTTTGGGGGGTCTTTAAGTGATAATTTGCTTGTAATCTGTTTAAGAGGAACCTTCTGTAGATATTTTATATATTATTGGGTTAGTTGATGGTATATTCCAAACAGAATGCCTTCCACTCCCACGAGGAGCAGCAGCTAAGTTACAGCTTAGGTAGGTGTGCATAGAGCAGGTAGATATGCACATTTTCTTCCATGGAGCGTGTGTTTTTACTGAATATTTGTCAATAAGTCCTCTGCAAAGTAGCGAAGAAATAGATAGGAAATACTAGTTTCTGAACCAAAGCTATTGTGGACACAAATTGTCAGTGTTTGTGTTGCTACAGGGTAAGATGGTGTTTCATTGTGGACTCAACCCTCCCTTCTGGGAAGGGCAGGCAGGGATGTGAGAGTCAGGAAAACATTTACTCAAATACAGCAGCTGAGTTGTGAAGCATGAAAACGAAAGGAGGGAGTGGATGCAGAGTGTGCGGTGCCTAAGAAGGGTGCACACTGGGCATGCTCAGAAGACTGGGTAGGGATGCTCCCTGAATCAGCTCTCACATACTCTCACTCCGTGTGAAAACAGCAGACATGGAAAAAAACCCTCAAAGTAAACACACAAAGTGGCCACAAAGCTCATGTCACCGTCATGGTCCCCTGCTTTTCAAATTTGCTAAAGCCTGGTAAAATCATGTTCACATACATTTGTCTTAAAACACTTTTCAATGTGTGAACAACCTTCTCGCCCAACAGCTAACGGAGCAACCATCCATCTGCTTGGTCCACCATAGCGTGACTGCCTTTCTAGAAAACGCCTTCTTAAACCAAGGACTGAAACAGAGTTCTCCAAAGCTATTTCTCCTCTTGAGAAAAGTGCTCTTTATAACTTTTATTAGTGCCCTCTGACTTCTTTATGACATTCAAAACATTCCATTTCAGCACCAGCAACTCTGCAACATATTGGCTGGGAAAACTCAATCCATGCCCAAGCTGACTCACAGGGCACTTCAGAGAAAAGTTGCAACTGTAAATATTTAGAATATAATGTAAAATCATCATTAAAACGTAATTGCATTCTCACAATGACAAACAGATGCAGGTTTCGTCTGGTTTGGTTTTGTGGTGTTGGGGATTGAATTTGGCTTTGCATGTCCAAGGCAAGGGCTGGTCCACTGAGCCCATATGAGATATTGTATTCAACATTTTTGTGGGTCCTGATCTTTTACTGGTCTCTTAGATTGAAACTCTTCTTTACTAAGGCCATACTTCCTCTTGGTGTGATCTTATCTAGTTTTTTACCCTTAAATATTCCCAGTGCTTTCGATTTCCAAATGTCTACCTTCAGAACTTCAGAACATTATCCAGCAGTCTTCCTGGCATCTCCACTCGTGTGTGTAACCACACCCCAAACTCAGCAAGCTCCCTCAACTCTACTGGTTTCTCTCTGATTTTATATATATATATATATATAATTTGTTTGTTTGTTTTTAAGACAAGGTTTCTTTGGGTAGCTCTGTCTGTCTTGGACTCACTTTGTAGATTAGCCTGGCCTCAAACTCACAGAGATCTGCTTCATTCTGCCTCCTGAGTGCTTCAATTAAAGGTGTGTGTTAACATGCCTGACTCATGTGTATTAGTTTTGATAAAGATATTGGAGTTAAATGAGCCCTTAATTAAATGACTGCTGTCTTTATCAGAAGGGGAAATTGGGCTTCGGATACCAACAGAGGGAAAGCCATATAAGGCAGAGATTACAGTATGTGTTTCAAGGTCAGATGACTTGCCAGCAAGTGAGTATGACTTAGGAAAGAGGAACAGGATGTATTCTCCATCAAGAGCCTCCCAGTCAAGAAATCTGATTTTCCTCTCAGACTTATAGCTCTCCAACTCTAGCTTGAGCCATTGGAGTGAGTGTAATGATTTGAATAGTCCTTCAAATTAAGGCAGTGGCAGCCATTAGATATTTCTAGCTGCTCAAGGGAAAAACCTGGATTCATTCTGAGTCTTCCTTGTTCTTACATACATGTAACACATGCAAGCGGTGTTCTGCTCAGCCCACACCCTGGTTCAGATCACTCCTTCAAGGACCAGGCGAGCCCAAAGCTGCCAGATGTAGGAGTTCTGTGGGACTCTGGAAACGCTTCCTAGCTCACCTTTGTGGTTCACCTGTTTTTCTCCCCTCTCAAGCTAGAAAACTGTTCCATTTGCCTTGAAAACATTCTAAAACTACCCCCATACACTTGGAATTAAGTGCATGCCTGCAGAACGACTTCATTCCTTTCCCTCTGCTGCTCTCAAACACCCCAGCATACTCCTTCCTCTGAGCATTTGACTAGATAGATAGCAAAGGATGCTGGTGTTTTTTGTCACCTGATTCCTGTACTCTCATTCTTGTCTATGTCATCCACACAAAACCCAAGCATGGTATAAGCCCAAATTTATTGGTGGATATCACTGGTCAGCCCCCCTTGCAGGAATGGAGCTTGACACACAACATGCTGCTGGCATACTTGGGATCTTGAACACTACCCAAAGGCTCTGAGGCCCTCTTGGAAGACAGTAAAACCTGTAAGAGGAGGGGCCTAGCGGGAGTAAGTTAGGCTTTTGCATGAAGAGGTGAAGCTTAGTGGAAGTAAGTTCGTTTGTTGCATGACACCCTTGAATGGGGGACTCTCAATTCTGTTCCTTTCCATATCTCTGCTTCCAGGCCAACAAAAAGTGAACAAGCCTCCATTATGCCATCTTACATGATGTACTGTGTTATCACAGGTCCAAAATGACAGTCACGTGAACACGAAGCGACACTTATCCAAGTATAAGCTAAACTTCATCATGTCCTTTCTTGTTTATTTGGTATTTTGTTATAGCTTCAGAAAGCTGCATGCAGCACCCAACCAACAGGTAATACTGAGTTATCAGGTGACACCCTCACTAAAGCCACCATGAAACTCATTATGATATCAATTCTGACAGCCCACTGCTGCAATTGTGCAAAACAATGTTTGTACGTACCCATCAGAAGGGAACCTATGAGATAAAATAGCCAGACCTAACTGAGATGTCAGAGTCCGGCATAAACCAGGCCCGCCACAGGGTGCAAAACACAGCTATCAGTTTGTTATAGTCAAAAATCAAAGCCAACATCATGGCCCCTTCTCTCATGGCCATTTATACCTTCCCAGAAAAGAAGAGCTTTGCTGCTATCTACCTCAAGGCTTCTCTGCCAGCACACTGAGCCTTCTCATCCCCTAGGTAACATGGGTCTTCCATCACCAACTTGACATTTCTACCTTTGGTCGTCCATCAGTTCATAGTTCATGTTCACCCTTCATCTCTGAAGGGCCCCATGCAAGAACTCACCTTCAAACAGCTCCCATCTGATATCTAAATCTCTATATCTAGTTCCACCCTGTCTAGCCTGTTTAACTCTCATCCTTTCCCTTCCTTTATAACCTCCTTGCTTCTACTTTCTGTGAACTTCTTAAACACACCAGGTTCAGAACCCGGTTTGCCTTCCTTTTTCATATTTAGATTTCTGCAAGGATGCTAGTACCTTGCTAGTACTCATATTCTATACCCTTGTCCACTTTATTTTCAGTGGATAGTAATAATCATATATATATATATATATATATATATATATATATATATATATATATGTGTGTGTGTGTGTGTGTGTGTGTGTGTGTGTGTGTGTGTGTATGTATAAGTATAATGTATTATACATAATATATAATGTATATACGTATATACATAAGATTATTTTTAGTCCATTTCCATATATATATACATATACACATACACATACACATACACTCAGACACACATACAGACAGATAACACACAGACACACACATACACACAGAGACACACACACACACAGACACAGACACACAGACACACACACACAGACAGACACACACACATATGCGGTTGTTCCCCACATTCCCTATAGTATAATCACTGCGATATACTATGATAATAGATCTGCTAACTGTGCTGGCTGAGTGGCTGAGGAGTATATAGGATGAAAGCACTGGACAGAAGAGCCATTCATGTCCCATGTTGGATGGAGCAGAGTGGCCTAAAACTTCCTCATGGTACTCTGAATAGCGTATAATTTAAAACCTATGGATTTTTTGAAACTTTCCATTTTATATTTTCAGACTCTAGGTAATAAACAGCAAAGAAAACTAGGAGTGCCTAGGGATTATTGCTTCCTTCTACCAATCAAACTTGTGGTTACCAAGTAGGCTCTCTCTCTCTCTCTCTCTCTCTCTCTCTCTCTCTCTCTATCTCTATCTCTATCTCTCTATCTCTCTCTCTGGCCTTTTTCTCGTTGTAGTATTCCTATGCTCAGTGATACTGCAGCACCTCTGCTGCATGCTACCACAGATAAAATCTGGGAAAGATCACTGAAGTTCTTCCTATGACTAACGTTTTCATGACTTTCTCTGTAACATCTCTGGTCAAGCATGCTAACAGCCCTGCATGGGCCCTGGATGACCATTTACCCAATGGTGCAATGGTGCAATTTCTTCTCCCCTCCCATTCTTTAAAGCCCCTGCCTCACATTTGCACAGGGCCTGTCCTCACAGTAGGCTACCCCATTTCTCTTAGCTTCTTGGCATTACAAGAACACCTCTGACTC
The DNA here is from genome assembly GCA_902729485.2 of Mus minutoides. Classification (NCBI taxonomy): domain Eukaryota; kingdom Metazoa; phylum Chordata; class Mammalia; order Rodentia; family Muridae; genus Mus; species Mus minutoides. The sequence continues at coordinate 513,132 of LR749499.1, forward strand.
TGCAGTCATCACACTGCCCTTGTATTAGTGACCTAAGCACTCATGCTAATTCCTCTAGGGCAAAAGCCTTATCTACAGATCTCGGTGTTTCCTAGCCACTGACCTGGGTTGGCATTGTTTACTGAATGAATAAAATCACACTCATAATCTCATTATAGGAGAACATAAATTTACAGAGGGCAATTTTACAGAAGGTAAATTAATGAGGCCAAGGTTATAGGTTCAATTCTCATGTGGTTGGCTTAGCTTTAGAAATTTAGAAAGAGAGAGAGAGAAAGAGAGAGAGAGAGAGAGAGAGAGAGAGAGAGAGAGAGAGAGAGAGAGAACATGTTACCCAAATGCAAACAAATTAAAACAAACAAGCAAGCAAACAAAGATGGGGGGACAAGGAGAGTTGAGGGGGACAGGTACTCAGATTATTCTCCAAAGCAGCTCATTCTCGTTTCCCCATTATTTAGGGAGCATATTTACGAGTGCTTTGTAGTACACTATCTTTTATGGAGTTATTGTTGGTGGTAAGCAAGTCATAAATTTTGGGGGGTATGAGTCTTCCTGAGATACAATTTGTAATTGAAGAACTAAGGCCCAATGTAAAACCTGAATTGTGTGAACCAAATTATAGCTGGTTACCTGATAATGGGAAATTCAAAAACACAAATGCTTTGGAAAATAAAATTTAACACACAGTGATGACTAATTAGACATCAATAGTTAAGTAGTTTCTGAGAGATTGCTGGAGAAAGAAAACTGAAGAAAAGTCCACACACACACACACACACACACACACACACACACACACACACACACACGGACTCAAAGACCAAAGCACTAGCATCCAAAAACAGCAAACTTTACTCAAGGAAGAAGCTTGGAGAATGGTCCAAATCACAGACTTCCTCCAATACAAGATGAAGCAGTTAAAATCTGGACAAGGCTAACATGAGATGTATGTTCCCAGGGAGGGCTGACATGAACAGCAAGCTCTGGGGCTCGCTCCCAGGGCAGCAATGGATGCGCCTGCCCAGAGGGAGGCACAGTAAGAGCGTCTTAGTTTCATTACTTGGTGCTCTGATGAAAGAACACGATGAAAGCAACCTAAGGACCAAAGGGTTGCTCTGACTCACAGTTCTAAGTCTGTCAAGGTGGGAGGAACCTGAAGCAACTCACATGATATCCATATTCCGGAGCAGCCAGCGAGGAATGGATGCATGCTTGCTTGGGCTTAGGTTGCAGCCCCGGTCCAAGGCCTGGCCTATGAAATGATTCCACCTGCTTTTCAGGCAGGTCCACCGCTCACTTAACACAATCAAGTTACCCCCACAGATGTCCTTCTCCCAGGTGACTCTAGGCTGTATCCAACTGACAAATCAAACTGACCATCACAAAATGTAAAATAAGCTCCAAAGGTGAGAAGAATATTGTTTGGAAAAACCCCAACCCAACATTTCTGATCAAACAGGGAAAGAAATCCAAGGGCCAATTCTAAAGCAAAATACATATATATATATATATATATATATATATATATATATATATATATATATATATATATATATATCAGAGTTAGAGGAGGATCATGAGTTCAAAAGAAATCCTCAGCGACATCTGTACAGACTGGGTGGGCTACATGGTCCTCAGTCTCAAAGTTCAGAGAAATAGGGAGAGAAAAGGAAGAAAAGAAAGAAGGGAGAGAAGGAAGGAAGGAAGGGAAGGGAAAGAGGGAGAAAGGGAGTGAGGGGGTGGGAGGGAGAGAGGACGAGGCAGAAAGAAGGGAAGATAGCATCATCTTGCAGTGGAAAGGGTGAATAGATGGTATGCTCAAGCCAGCCAAAGCCACAGAGACAGATGACAGCACAGTAGGCTGTCCACCGGGAAGCAGCTATGGCTGGCACAGCCGACATTGGTAACACTTTTTATGTGTATGTATATGCATAATGTGACTATCAGCTATACTGAATCAATGATAGCATACATATTTTCTAGTAAGGAGTTTCCAGAGACAAGAAAGTTGACTGCGGAATTAAATACATAGCCATATATGGAATCTCTAAGAATTCCCAACATCAAATTATCTACAAAATGAGGCTGAGTGTACATACGACGATCAATGGTTTCTAATACAACAACGAAATATAGACACTAAACTGCAACCCGCTGCCTATGTTTGCAGTCGCTGACATGTGCCCATTTATACACACGGTATATACAGAATTTCCTGTAGGAAGCACAGACTGATCACCGCCACCGTGGTCACATCTTCACTACAGAGAACATTTTATTGAAATTACAACTGGATTCTTGTTTGGATATTTCTGTTTTTTGAGACAAGTTTAACTGTGTAGCTCTGGATGGTCTGGAACTTGCTATCTAGAACAGGTGGTCCTTAACTCACGGAGATCCATTTGTCACTGCCTTCTTTCTCCTTGAGTAGTAAATGACTTTAAAAAAAATTACTGTGTATACAATGTGCATATGCATGCATGCTTGCACGCATGTGTGTGTGTGTTCCAATGCATTTTGCATTTGCTGCATTTAAAACAAATGTTAATGTAAATGTGTGTCCTCATGGACTTTGGAAGCAGAGCAATGCTTCTTTCTTTTATACATTTAATCAGTGAATCAAAGCCTCCGCCTTTCCTTGATTTCTGGATGATGTTTCTTCTTTTTTTCTTCTTTCTCTTTTCTATTAGATATTTTCTTTATTTACATTTCAAATGTTATCCCCTTTCCTAGTTTCCCCTCCAAAAATCCCCTATACCCTCTCCCCCTTCTCCCCAACCCACCCACTTCCTGGCCCTGGCATTCCCCTATATTGGAGCATAGAACCTTCACAGGACCAAAGGCCTCTCCTTCGATTGATGACCAAATAGGCCATCCTCTGCTACATATGCGGCTAGAGCCATGAGTCCCTCAGTGTGTTTTCTTTGATTGGAGGTTTAGTCCCAGGGAGCTTTGGGGCACTGGTTAGTTCATATTGTTTTTCCTCCTATGAGGCTGCAAACCTCTTTAGCTCCTTGGGTACTTTCTCTAGCTTCTTCATTGGGGACCCATGCTCTGTCCAATGGATGACTGTGAGCATCCACTTCAGTATTTGCCAGGCATTGGCAGAGCCTCTCAGGAGACAGCTATATCAGGCTTCTGTCAGCAAAATTTTGTTGGCAATTGTAATAGTGGTTGTTTCTGGGATGGATCCCCATGTGGGGCCGTATCTGGATAGTCATTCCTTTAGTCTCTGCTCCAAACTTTGTTTCTGTAACTCTTTCCATGGGTATTTTGTTCCCCCTCAAAGAAGGATCTAAGTATCCACCCTTTGGTCTTCCTTCCTCTTGAGTTTCATGTGCTTTGCAAATTGTAGCTTGGGTATTCTGAGCTTCTGGGCTAATATCCACTTATCAGTGAGTGTGTATCATGTGTGTTCTTTTGTGATTTGGTTACCTCACTTAGGATGATATCCTCCATATCCATCAATTTGACTAAGAATTTCATAAATTCATTGTTTTTAATAGCTGAGTAGTACTCCATTGTGTAAATGTACCATATTTTCTGTATCCATTCCTCAGTTGAGGGATATCTGGGTTCTTTCCACCTTCTGGTTATTATAAATAAGGCTGCTATGAACATAGTGGAGAATGTGTTCTTATTACCAGTTGGATCATCATATGGGTATATGCCCAGGAGTACTATTGTTGGATCTTCTGGTAATATTATGTCCAATTTTCTGAGGAACAGCCAAACTGATTTCCAGAGTGGTTGTACCAGCTTGCAGACCTACCACCAATGGAGGAGTGTTACTCTTTCTCCACATCCTTGCCAGCATCTGCTGTCACTGAGTTTTTGATCTTAGCCATTCTGACAGGTGTGACATGGAATCTGAGGGTTGTTTTGATTTGCATTTCCCTGATGATTGAGGATGTTGAACATTTTTTTTTAGGTGCTTCCCAACCATTCGGTATTCCTCACTTGAGAATTCTTTGTTTAGCTCCGTACCCCATTTTAAAATAGGGTTATTTGGTTTTCTTGAGTTCAGCTCTTGAGCTCTTTGTATATATTGGATATTAGTCCCCTATCAGATTTAGTATTGGTAAAGATCTTTTCCCAATCTGTTTGTTGCCGTTTTGTCTTATTGACAGTGCCCTTTGCCTTACAGAAGCTTTGCAATTTCATGAGGTCCCATTTGTCGATTCTCGATCTCACAGCACAGGCCATTGATTCAGGAATTTTCCCCATGCCCATATCTTCGAAGCTCTTCCACACTTTCTCCTCCATAAGTTTCAGTGTCTCTGGTTTTATGTGGAGTTCTGTGATCCACTTAGACTTGAGCTTTATACAATGAGATAAGACTGGATCAATTTGCATTCTTCTACAGGCTAACAGCCAGTTGAGCCAGGACCATTTGTTGAAAGTGCTGTCTTTTTTCCACTGGATGGTTTTAGCTCCTTTGCCAAAGATCAAGTGACCATAGGTATGTGGGTTCATTTCTGGGTCTTCAATTCTATTCCGTTAATCTACCTGTCTGACACTGTACCAGTACCATGCAGGGTTTTTTTTTTTTTTTTTTTTTTTTTTTTTTTTTTTTTTTTTTTTTTTTTTTTTTTTTTTTTTTTTTTTTTTTTTTTTTTTTTTTTTTTTTTTATCACAATTGCTCTGTAGTACAGCTTGAGGTCAGGGATGGTGATTCCACCAGAGGTTCTTTTATTGTGAGAATAGTTTTTGCTATCCTAGGTTTTTTTTTGTTATTTCAGATGAATTTGCAAATTGTCCTTTTTAAACTCTGTGAAGAATTGAGTTAGAATTTTGATGGGGATTGCATTGAAAATATAGACTGCTTTTGGCAAGATAGCCATTTTGATTATATTAATCCTACCAATCCATGAGCATGGAAGATCTTTCCATCTTCTGAGATCTTCTTCAATTTCTTTCTTCAGAGAGTTGAAGTTCTTATCATACAGATCTTTCATTTCCTTAGTTAGAGTCACACCAAAGTATTTTATATTATTTATGACTATTGTGAAGGGTGTTGTTTCCCTAATTTCTTTCTTAGCCTGTATCCTTTGTGTAGAGAAAGACCACTGATTTGTTTGAGTTAATTTTATATCCAGCTACTTCACTGAAGTTGTTTATCAGGTTTAGGAGTTCTCTGGTGGAATTTTTCGGGTAACTTATATATACTATCATATCACTGCAAATAGTGGTATTTCCAATTTGTATCCCTCTGATCTTTTGTTGTCTAATTGCTCTCGCTATGACTTCAAGTCCTATATTTAACAGGTAGGGAGAGAATGGACAGAGAGCCTTCTCTAATCCCTGATTTTAGTGGGATTGCTTCAAGCTTCTCTCCATTTAGTTTGATATTGGCTACTGGTTTTCTGTAGATTGCTTTTATTATGTTTAGCTATGGGGCTTGAATTCCTGATCTTTCCAAGACTTTTATCATGAAAGGGTGTTGGATTTTGTCAAAAGCTTTCTCAGCATCTAATGAGATGATCACGTGGTTTTTGTCTTTGAGTTTGTTTATATAGTTGATTACATTGATAGATTTCTGTATATTATACCATTTCTGAATCCCTGGGATGAAGCCTACTTGATCATGATAGATGATCATTTTGATGTGTTCTTGCATTCGGTTTGTGAGAATTTTGTTGAGTATTTTTGCATTGATTTTCATAAAGGAAATTGGTCTGAAGTTCTCTTTGCTTGATGGGTCTTTGTGTGGTTTAGGTATCAGAGTAATTGTGGAACAAATTTGGTAGAGTACCTTCTGTTTATATTTTGTGGAATAGTTTGAGGCGTATTGGAATTAGGTCTTCCTTGAAGGTCTGGTAGAACTCTGCATTAAACCCATCTGGTCCTTTGCCTTTTTTGGTTGGGAGACCACTAATGACTGTTTCTATTTCTTTAGGGAATATGGGACTGTTTATATCTTTCATCTGGTCCTGATTTAACTTTGGTACCTAGTGTCTGTCTAGAAAATTGTCCATTTCATCCAGGTTTTCCAGTTTTGTTGAGTATAGCCTTTTGTAGTAGGATCTAATGATTTTTTGGATTTCCTCAGATTCTGTTGTTATATCTCCCTTTTTATTTCTGATTTTGTTAATTAGGATACTGTCCCTGTGCCCTCTAGTTAGGCTGGCTAAGAGTTTATTTATCTTGTTGATTTTCTCAAAGAACCAGCTCCTGTTTCGGTTGATTCTTTGTATAGTTTTTTTTGTTTCCACTTGGTTGATTTCAGCCCTGAGTTTGATTATTTCCTGCTGTCTACTCCTCTTTGGTGAATTTCCTTCCTTTTGTTCTAGAGCTTTTAGATGTGCTGTCAAGCTGCTAGTGTATGCTCTCTCCAGTTTCTTTCTGGAGGCACTCAGAACTGTGAGTTTTCCTCTTAGGACTGCTTTCATTGTGTCCCATATATTTGAGTATGTTGTGGCTTCATTTTCATTAAACTCTAAAAAGTCTTTAATTTCTTTCTTTTTTGTTTTTGTTTTTTGTTTTTTGTTTTTTGTTTTTTTGTTTTTTTGTTTTTGTTTTTGAGACAGGGTTTCTCTGTATAGCCCTGGCTGTCCTGGAACTCACTTTGTAGACCAGGCTGGCCTCGAACTCAGAAATCAGCCTGCCTCTGCCTCCCGAGTGCTGGGATTAAAGGCGTGCGCCACCACGCCCGGCTCTAATGTCTTTATTTCTTCCTTGATCGAGCTATCTTTGAGTAGAGTGTTTTTCTTCCAAATGTATGTGAGCTTTCTACTATTTATGTTGTTATTGAAGATCAGCCTTAGTGTTTGGAGTAATGATAGGGTACATGGGATTATTTTAATATTTTTGTATCTGTTGAGGCCTGTTTTGTGCCTAATTATATGGTCAATTTTGGAGAAGGTACCATGAGGTACTGAGAAAAAGTTATATCCTTTTGTTTTAGGATAAAATGTTCTATAGATATCTGTTAAATCCATTTGTTTCATAGCTTCTGTTAGTTTCACTGTGTCTCTATTTAGTTTCTGTTTCCAGGATCTGTCCATTGATGAGAGTGGGGTGTTGATGTCTCCAACTATCATTCTGTGAGGTGCAATGTGTGCTTTGAGCTTTACTAAAGTTTCCTAAACAGATGTTGATGCCCTTACATTTGGAGCATAGATATTCAGAATTGAGAGTTCATCGTGGTAGATTTTACCTTTGATGAGTATGAAGTGCCTCTCTTGTCTTTTTTGATAACTTTAGTTTGAATGTCGAATTTATTTGATATTAGAATGGCTACTCCAGCTAGTTTCTTGGAACCATTTGCTTGGAAAATTGTTTTCCAGCTTTTTACTCTTGAGGTATTATCTGTCTTTGTCCCTGAGGTGGGTTTCCTGTATGCAGCAACATGTTGTGTCCTGTTTGTGTAGTCAGTCTCTTAGTCTATGTCTTTTTATTGGGGGTAATTGAGTCCATTAATATTGAGATATTAAGGAAAAGTCATTGTTGCTTCCTATTGTTTTTGTTGTTAGAGTTGGGATTCTGTTCTTGTGGTTATCTTATTTTAGGGTTGTTGAAAGATTACTTTCTTGCTTTTTCTAGGGCATAGTTTCCCTTCTAGTGTTGGAATTTTCCCTTTATTATCTTTTGAAGGGCTGGATTCATGAAAAGATATTGTGTGAATTTGGTTTTGTCATAGAATACTTTGGTTTCTCTATCTCTGGTAATTGAGAGTTTTGCTGGGTATAGTAGCCTGGATTCTCATTTGTGTTCTCTTAGGGTCTGTATGTCATCTGCCCAGGATCTTCTGTCTTTCATAGTCTCTGGTGAGAAGTCTGGTGAAATTCTAATATGTCTGCCTTTATATGTTACTTGACCCTTTTCCCTTACTGCTTTTAATATTCTATCTTTGTTTAGTGCATTTGGTGTTTTGATTAGTATGTGTTGGGAAGAATTTCTTTTCTGTTCCAGTCTATTTGGAGTTCTGTAGGCTTCTTGTATGTTCATGTTCTTTATTAAGGTTAGGGAAGTTTTCTTCTATTATTGTGTTGAAGATATTTACTGGCCCTTTAAGTTGAAAATCTTCATTCTCATCTATACCTATTATCCTTAGGTTTGGTCTTCTCATTGTGTCCTCGATTTCCTGGATGCTTTCAGGTAGGATATTTTTGCATTTTGCATTTTCTTTGATTGTTGTGCCCATGTTTTCTATGGAATCTTCTGCACCCAAGATTCTCTCTTCCATCTCTTGTATTCTGTTGCTGATGCTTGCATCTATGGCTCCTGATTTCTTTCCTAGGATTTCTCTCTCCAGAGTTGTCTCCCTTTGTGATTTCTTTATTGTTTCTACTTCAAATTTTAGGTCCTGGATTGTTTTGTTCAATTCCTTCACCTGTTTGGTTGTGTTTTCTTGTAATTCTTTAAGGGATTTTTGTATTTTTTTAATGCTTTCTACTTGTTTACCTGTGTTCTCCTGTAATCTTTACAGGATTTTTGTGTTTCTTCTTTAAGAACTTCTACCTGTTTAGCTGTGTTCACCCGTATTTCTTTAAGGGAGTTATTAATGTCCTTCTTAAAATCCTCTACCAGTATCATGAGATATGATTTTAAATCTGAATCTTGCTTTTTTCATGTGTTGGGGTATCCACGACATGCTGTGGTGATAGTTCTGGGTTCTGATGATGCCAAGTAGTCTTGGTTTCTGTTGGTAAGATTCTTAAGTTTGCCTTTTGCCATCTGGTAATTTCTGGTGTTAGATGTTCTAGCTGTCTCTGGCTGGAACTTGTTTCCTCTATTAGTCTGTAAGCCCATGCCAGCACTCCTGGGAGACCAGCTCTCTCCTAGCAAGACCAGTGCACAGAGGGCTGTGGAACAGCCCTACTTCCTGGCTGCAGATGTAGCTCTGTAGGACCCTGTCCCAGAAGCTCTGTTGCCTGTGCTCTCCTGAGCAGACCCGCCTTAGAGAGACACTGGAGAGAAAATGGTGATCTCTCCTGATTCCTGGGGTCAGAGCACTTCCCCATGTTGTTTCTTTAGGGCTGACATCAGTTCCCAGCTCCCCAGTTCAGTTCTCATGATGCTCTGTGATGTGGGCCTGTCTGCTAATCTCGCCTTCAGTCACCTCCCTGACACTCAGCTTTTCCACACATATATATAATATTCTTCACATGAATGATAGGGCTTATTCTGCAACCTACAACATTCTTAATGACAATGTTGTAATACTTTGCTGATATGACATAACGAAGTTAAACATCCCTAGCAGTATTTATTTTCATGGGTTCCTTCTTCAACTCTAAACTTTCTAAATAAAAATGAGGTACCAAGCCGGGCGTGGTGGCGCACGCCTTTAATACCAGCACTCGGGAGGCAGAGGCAGGTGGATTTCTGAGTTCGAGGCCAGCCTGGTCTACAGTGAGTTCCAGGACAGCCAGGGCTACACAGAGAGACCCTGTCTCGAAAAACCAAAAAAAAAAAAAAAAAAAAAAAAAAAAAAAAAAAAGAGGTACCATTGAATAAGGAAGTGTTTGGAAAATGTTTTCTCAGGTAACCCCATATTTTCTTAGGCATAATTGTATAACTGTGAACTAACATAATGGATTTCATATCAGTTTAATATTCTGAAATAATATTTCAATAAATAAATGCACTAGAAAAAAATCACCCTCTTTCACACATTTTCTTGCAATAGAAAAAGCATATGTCCTTTACCAAAACTCAACAGTGGATGTATCTAGTCACCAAAGGTTTGTCTGATGGCTGTCTATATTATACCCAGATATAAATCAGAGCATTGCTACCTCTGCTCTGCTTCAGCCAGGGTGTAAATGCAGTATTGCTCTTTCTGCTCTGCTTCAAGGAAAGGGAACTTTTCAGTGGTTTGTACTGATGGGCATCACTAAAATGAATGGCTTTGGCATCAATGCACAGTCCCTTTCAGGAGACAGACTGGCTTGGTGTGAAACTCTGAAGTCAGCACATCACACACACACACACACACACACACCCCACACCCCCCACATCCTCCCACACATGAGAGGTGGGGTAAGGAGAGGGAATGACCACACATACACCAGACACATCAATATCTATTGACATGTGATTTGTGTTTTTAATTAGCTACTTCCTCACACACACACACACACACACACAAAATGGCAGAGGCTTTAGGCAGGAGCACCAAGGCAAGAGGACTCAAGTTCAAGGGCCTGAGCCTGCAGAGTGATTCAGTCATGTTTCGAACCCAGCCCCAGGAGTAAGGAAATGAACCAGCATGTTCACTTGGCGCTCATTCTTAACTTCCACATGACACTGCTTTTGAAGTTCCCCCTTTCAAGCTGAGTTTATGGGACTACATGGTGTGAAGTGGATCCTTTCCCTACTGTTCTCAACCCTCGAAGTCCAGAAGTCCTGTGGTTCAGCTGAACATATTTCTGACTTCTGGTATTAGCAACACAACCACCAGGATCTGCAGGAAAAACATCCCTGATGCTTATGTGTGGGTGACAGGGTAGTGGGCACAACTCAAAGTCTTGCTCCCTTCTCCAGAAAGGAGCCTGAGTTTCTCTTTTAACAAAGTTCTCCATCAATTTTGCCTTCTTTTGAACTTGCTTATGATGTTCTCATTACTTTTATGTGAGTTGTTATTTTTATAATGGATTTCATGTTTCTGTTTTTAAATGAAACTCATAGCTTAAATGATTTTAATAAATCAAACAGTGCGTTCATTTCCTTGCTTGGCACTGACAAAACTGTAAACACATCCTGGATATTTTCTGTGCCTTTGTTTTTCTCAGGGTTTGAAGTTAGGGACTGTTTCTTTGATTTCTTCTTTCCCAAAATATTTGGAGCTCAAGGTTTCATAAAGGCCATTCTTTGGCTTCTAGAACTTTCTGCTCACATGGAATCCAATACAGATTCTAGGGCAGTACTGCCTCATGGGGGCAACACCCTGCCTATATAAAATATGTATTCATTTCCTTAGCCACATCTTTTGTAGGCATCGTTCACTTATCTAGTATTTTTATGAAAAACAGAGAAAAATGTCTTTTACACAGTCTGCTTCTTTTCATCTTTTGTCCTCATTGAGGGAAAACAAACAAAAAACCAAAAACCAACCAACCAACCAACCAACCAACCAACCAACACCTACTACTATTACTATAGGTATGGGAATACTGGTATTTTCTGGAACAGATTTTAAACTTTTATAAGTATATGTTTAATAAAAATTAAAGGGACCATATAGCCAGTTTCTAGTAGTTGGTGTGTAAGGAAGAGAGTGACAGGGTTTGCCTTTTCCTAGCTAGCTGACTTGCTCCTTTGGCCCCACCTCATTCATCATGCCACCCAAGTGTCCCTCCAAGCCTGGTTCCAGCAATGAGCAGTGTGCAGGCGTGAGATAAGGGCTTCATCTCCTTATTCATCGAAATTCCTAAGCACACATCAGGCACCATCTGATCTGGTCAGAGACAGGAATCAGCTAACAATGCCTGCTGAGATGCTGGTACCTGAAAAGTTTCTCTAACACTGGGGAACTAGGGGGAGAGGGGATGCAGGCAAATCCCACTGGGAAGTAAAGTCATCAATACAGATTGAATAGCTCTTATCTGGTTAAAAGGTTAAGGTTTAGGAATTTCTGAAACATTTGCATATGCATAATGAGATGCCTTAAAGTTGGGATTCAGGTCTAAACATGAATCTGTTTCATGAGCTCCTTATACATATAGTCCGACTGTAATTTTATAGTGTTTTAAATAATTTTGTGCACAGAGCAAAGCTGACTGCTGTGAAATTCCCCTCTCGAGGCATGCGTTGACACCCAGAAGGTTTCAGGCTTGGAGCAGTTCAGATTTAGGATTTTTTGAATTAAGGATGCTCAACCTGCATATACAGTAAGTGTTATACTGTTTTTACGTGACTTTCTTCATGCTTACAGACGTGCATCAAGCTTGTTTAAAATAGCCTTTCCTCCAAGCAAGAAAAACCAAAATAAATGTTCTAAATTCAGATCACTCAATGAAACTTCCATTTCTTATGAGTGAGGTAGGAATCATGGGGAATAAGGAAAATGTTCCTAAGTGTATGGAGTCAGGATCAAAATACACACTTTTACTGCTTGACTGTGCTGTGCGTGTGCGCATGTGTATGTGTGTGTGTGTTTGTGTATGTGTGTGTGTACTGGTGTTCATGCATAAGTGTGAAAATACTTTTGGAACTTATTTAAGAAAATACTGTAGTTTTGTCTTGCTTTTAGTAAGGTATGCCAGCCCTCCACCCATACCATTGGTATGTGCCAATGGTATTTTAAATAATTAATTAGTTTTTCCAGAGCTATTAAAATTCACACTTAAAAAAAGAAAAGTGGTCACCCTCACTGAAATAGCTTGCCTTTTGTCTATTTATTTTTATTTATTTTTTATTTTTTTTTAGAAAGCAATTAAAGACCCCTCCCAATGTTAGGCATTTGTCCTTGAACCAGATCTGAAGGAAGATGAAAAGGGTCTGAGACGAGGCCAGGGCATGGAGATCAAAGCCCACGTGACACTGTGCTTCCGAAGTAAGAACCCTACCAGGGTTTGCGGAACAAGAAAAAGGTATCCATGCGCTGGTGGTCAGTGACTAAAGTCACAGAACAGACGAGGAAGTTCAAGGCAAGAGTGATGGAGAGTTTTAGATCTCTCTCACTTTAAACATGTCTTCCTGCCATGTGTTACTGTCTCCAACAGAAAAAGGCCAGTCATCTGAAGTCATGGTAAAACACCTTAAAAGATATAAGCAAGTCTGGTCTTTCCTGTTCCATCTTGTTAACTGGAAATTGTCCTATAGTAAGAGTCAGGAGAGGCCTGAGAGGGTTCAGCTCCACAGGCAGAGCCTTTGCCTTGTATGCCCAGGCTCCCCGGCTTATCTCTAGCACAATAAACAAATAAATAGATAAATAAAAAACTGGAGGTCACAATCCCACTTGCCACAAAGTTGACAAAACATTGGTGATAAAGGGTGGTGGTGGTGGTGGTGGTGGTGGTAATATTTATTCTTTAAGGGAGATATTACAATAAAATGCCTTCAAATACAAGGACTTCACATAGGAATATATCTATGAAAATTTTACCATGGGCTAGGAAATATAGCCACAAATGTATTTCTTATATACAGCATTTATTATTATTTTTTGTATAAGCAGTAGCATAATATACAGTTATCAGGATAGCATCTTAGATTTAAAACATGGACCCAAAATGGTAACATAATTTTTAAAGAGGCACAAGGATGTCAGGCTGTCTTCTGAGAACAATTTACCACAGGACCACAGTGCAAGAAGCACTAGCTGAGACTAGAGCCTGGGGCTGGGGCAGCCAAGGGAGAAGCATGCAGACAGGGGAGAGTGGATGTGAGGAGACTGATGTGACATCAGGAGACAGGCTAGAGCCAGTGAGCACAGAGATGCTCAGGGTATGAGCAGGGAATAATTTCAGGCCAGCCAGGCCAGCCATAAGCCCTGAGGCCCGCCCTGAGTTTAACCAGTATAGGTCTGGGCAGCTGGTACAGGGTAGAGTGCAGCTGCCAGCACATGCAGGTGACAGCTTCAAGGGCAGATGAACTGAGGTGGTAGAAACAAGCTGCATATTGAGAACCCTAGAGTGCAGGCCTCACCACACTCAGCAAGAGACAGGTCATTGTGACCAACAGAAACAGAAAGGAACCTGATGGGAAATGACAGCCAATGCAGGTGACAAGCAGACAGGAGAAAAAGAAATGTTAGCCCCCCCCCCCCCAAAAAAAAAGATGTTAGCCACAAGTAGCAAAACTCTCTGAGATTCATGGGCATTTTAGAGAAAGTGCCATTAAGAACATAATAGTATTTGAAGACATGGACAACAAATAATTTATCAGAGACTTAGAAAGGTGGATTATGTTTGGGCTTAGTTGGAAAATGTACCTTAAGATGGAATGCATTTAGAGGAAGAGTCAGCAAAATAAGGCACAGATAACTTGAGGTGGGGTGGGGGATGGGTGGGCCTGAGTTACGTATGTACGTACACCGCTCTTCCTCTAGGCAGAGAAACATTTTGCTAATTGAGATGACCTTAGCCACCTTACACGGAAAGCTCATAGGGTTGCAAAGGGTTTATGACCTTAAAGGTCATTCAGGTTAACTTTTCTAACAAATACAAGCCAAAAATTATAGGTAGAAGACGGGTTCCTGTCTTCAAAGCTCTCCACTGTATACAGAGAGTAGAAGAAAATAATTTGATGAAGTCTAATTAAGCTGAAGAGTTTTGCTTGCATGTTTTCAAAAATATAAATCCCAAGATTGAAGATGGGTTTATGGGAAACATAACTTTCTATTAAGAAGAAAGGGCTAATTTTATAATGTAAGGCATATGGAAATCTGAAAATATAATAGATACACCTTATGCTATCATACAACTACCAAGAAAAAATAATCTGGAGTTTTCAACAATTCAAAGACAATAAGTAATTCTAAATGAAACTTGTAATCAAAAGGAGGGCTCTTGCTCAGGAAAGTCACAATACTTGATTTACTCACAAGTCCCTCTTTTCCTTCAACACCAGCAGTAATGACACTGCAATACACATAGTGCTTCCTGAACCCAACTCTCTTACTACATATATCATGGACATTTTAATATGTTTCATCTCAAAACAGTTCCAGGCACAGGCAGGGTGAAGCATGGTCAGTGCAGGCACAGGCACAGGCACAGGCACAGGCACAGGCACAGGCACAGGCACAGGCACAGGCACAGGCACAGGCACAGGCACAGGCACAGGCAGGGGGAAGCATGGTCAGTGCGGGCACAGGCAGAGGCAGAGGCAGGGGGAAGTGTGCTCAGTGCAGGCACACGTCTGGGCCAGGTGTGATTTTGTCATCCATGTCCAACTTCATACTGGAATTCTGCATGCAAGGAACAGTAATTGCAGGCTCCTACTGACTAGCTTTCATTTACCGGTTTTCCTGAAAGGCCCACAACTCTTCTATGCTGGGTCACAGCTTTTACCATTTAGTAGAGGAAGAAGTTTACCAAAAAAAATATGAATGAAAAATCAAAGACGGAGAATTTTTATTCAAAGTTTATATGGAGCTAAAAAATTAGTAGAAGAATTAAACGATAATAGTATAGTAAAACAGAGACAGGGATTTCTCCTCTGTAAAGATACAATTCCAAAATCTAGATAAAAGACTATTATCCCATATCAAAAGCTGCATAATGGAGCTTGTCCAGGGATCAGGGCGACTTTGAAAACAGATGGGTGTAGCTAACTCCCCTTCCCCACAGGTATTAGTGACTCTTCCCAGGGAGCCAATGTCCAGGTTTCAGAAGTGTGCCCCCACAACAGTCCATTCACGAGACATACAAGGGAAGACCACAGTTCTACCATTTTGCCCTCATGCTATGCTAGAACATGAAGAGACCAGAGATGATTCTGTTTCTCACTCTGCTCTAATCCAAGTGCCTGATTAGCATGCTTGGGTAGTTTAGACAGCTAGAATCTCTGTGTCTTTAGTGGCTTAACAGCATGAATTTAATTTGTTTGTGAGAGGCAAATTTCTAATCAAAAAAAGGAATTAAAATCTGCATGATCATTTTTTTCTGTACTACTCTCTAGAATATACACACAGATAAGCTCATATGCATATGCTCACACTTACACATATACACATATACACACTCACACACTAATACAAACTTTTACATATACACTTTCACACACAAACTCCCACTTACACACACAGACACACACAGACACACACAGGCACACACACACATACACACACACACATACACACACACACACACACACAAGATACCAGATAATTAGTTACAACTTGACCATCAAATATCTTCTTAGTACTTTTATTTTTGGTACCTGATTGTACAATATCCTATAGATCAAAACTGTCTCATAAATTGAAGCTGAGATTTCATCTCACAAAAGTCGAATTCTGTTCTTTTGTAATACTAATATAGCAAATACCCAGAGAGGACATTAGGAGACTATAAAACAACATGAATCACTGCCACACAGAAAATCACCTCCTCTCAAAGCATCATGACCATGGTCCTCACAGACATATAAAGTTGTGTGTAATTTTCAATATTATGGTAAGCTCTTCAAATTTCCAATGAAGTCATCTGCATCAACATTACATATGCTTTTTAAAAAATCTGCATTGTAAAGCTGAGGCAAATAACAGGAAGTAAAAGCTTTACGAAGGATGCCCAAATCTAAACCCCTCCAGCAGGCTATTCCCATCAGTGCCGCCCCAGCTCAGCACTCACCCCAGAAACCTTGTTCAGTTGGCGGCTGCAGGGAGAATGGTCACCATCATCAAGTCAACAAAAAGCCACAAAGGCCACTCTTGGCAAGGAGTGAGTGGGGTTCTTTGTTTACAGGATGACCTACCCTAAGTATGGGTGACATTTTACCTTTGGAGGAGCCAAGGTACATTCTCTAAGAGGAATGAAATGTGTTTGTAGATTCCAAGATGGAACTCTATGCTACTAATATCAGGTGATTCAGGACAGCGTGGTATGTGTATTTATGTGTGTGTGTGTATGCATATGTGTGTGTTTGCATGTGTGTGTGTTTGCATGTGTGAATATGTGTGCACATGTGTGTGAATCAGTGTGTGCTTGACTGTGTGAGATGTATGCACACGATGGGCCCATATATTTGAAAACCAGAGTCAAGAATCAGGTATTTCCTCTGTTGTTCTTTGCCTTATTCTCTTTAGACAGTCTCTAGGTGAACAGGAAGCTCATCACGTTCCTTTGGCTAAGCTAGCCAGGGAGCTCCCAGAATCTGTCTGTCTCCTTCCCACAGTGCCGGGGTTACTGGAATATACAGCCATGCCCATTTTTAAAAATAATATGGCTGTTAAGGATTCAAGCTTAGGCCCTCATGCCTGCAGAGCACTAGCTCTTACTGACTGAGCTATCTTCTCAGCCCTCCACTAAGAAAATACTTTAAAAGTAAAAATTTAAAGGAAACACATCCTTAAAGTGAGTGACACCTTCTCGCAGGCTGGGAAACTGAACTGAATACAGAAGAGGAAGCGAGCGAACCCATCCATCTCTCTCCTTCCTGACTGCAGATGTGACTTCATGAGCTTTCTCTTTCTCCTGCTGTCATGCATTCCCTGCCACCATGGGCTGTCCCCTCAGGCTGAGAGCTGAGGTAAACCCATGCTTGTTGAAGTGGCTTTGGCCATGATGAATTTTTTTTCTCAGCAATGAAAAGAGTAAGAGACACATACCCCTTTTATGTTCTAGCTTTGAAACCATTGAAACTTGAGTTCAAATACTGTCAAAAAAAAATAAAAATTTAGACTGATTTCTTGACTTGTGGAATAGGTGATTTTCATGCTAACAAGTTGGTGATAAATTTTTGGAAATTTGTTTCTGTAAGGAAAAATGACATAGCTTTGTGGAAAGCAGAGCCCTAGATAAGCAGCCTCTTTAATTGAATGTCTTCCAGCTACTGAGAGAGCCATAACTACCAGGAATATGCCGTTTATGTCTGAAAGGCTAATACCAGGGAAGAGGTATCTTAAGGATCAGAAGTTCACAGATATCCTCAACTACATATCACATTTTGGAACAGCCTGGGATACATGAGACCCTGCTATTTTTTTAAGGGCAAGATTCTTTGCAAATTCAATGTGTACATTGAGCTCTACACAGCTCTCTAAGACTGAAGGAGTGAGATGGAGCATCACTTACCAAAATGACTGTGGGAGAGTCTGCAAATTTATGATCCTGACTATTCTGCTCATTGACTGGGTGTCCTTAGTCAAATTATGTGACCTCTTTGTACCGAAGTTCTATTCCTAATAATATTAGAAGGTAGGATTTAGATGACCTCTGAGGGATTTCTCATGAAAAATGACAGGTTTCTGCGCCAATCAACACATGGAGACGCTTTGTTTGAGATTCCCGTCACAGGTGACATACAGACCAGGCCTTCCCACACACGGGCTTTCTTTCAGATCATAAGTTTATAATGTGTCCTTAATATTTAATTCTCTTGTATTTTTTTTTTTTTTTTTTTGGTTTTTCAAGACAGGGTTTCTCTGTATAGCCATGGCTGTTCTGGAACTCACTTTGCAGACCAGGCTGGCCTCAAACTGAGAAATCCGCCTGCCTCTGCCTCCCGAATGCTGGGATTAAAGGTGTGTGCCACCATGCCCGGCCTTTCTTGTAGTTTTAACCTTAAATATTTTGTAATTTCACTAGTTGCTGAGTAAAATGGTTGTATTAGCTTTGAAAACATTTTATGCCAGACTTAGGGAAAAAAAAACCAAGAGACTAAAACTTTATGGTTAGCCATTCAAAAATAAAATATAAGCAAAGTTAGGTCTCAAGTCTTCAAGTTCATAGGTCAATCAGAAAGTGTGTCTTGTTCACGAAAGAACCTGGGTTTGAATCCCCGGCCTGATATGATGGCTCGCCATTTTCTTTTTCTAGGATCCAGATGTCTAAGTGGTATACAACACTCACCTGCACACAAATTAATAATAAGATGCATCTTTAAAGAAAGAAATGTATGTGATAATGAACTCACCTATCGACACAGAGGACACCAAGTGTCCTTGATACCGAGGGAGGGCATTAAACTGCTGAAATGAAGTGTTTTCTGCATTCTTATATTGTATCCCACAAAGCAGTCATTTAGATGGTTTCCAATCTGTTCAGTGCAAGAAACTATAACCCTCATCACACCAGATAAGACTAGCCTGTAACTGAATTTCACTGGGTTCTCATGGGAGAAAAAAATATCTAGTTTTCAACAACTTTCTGAAGACATTTTAAAGTATAATGGACCCTCACTTTTTTTTCCTGAAGTGCACTTTTTCTAACTACCATCAGTTAATGGAATCTTATTTCCCTTGAGAAATAAAAATTGCTTGTTGTGTACTTTTTCAGTTTATAAACACAGTTACCTGGAAGGAGTAACTGGGAAGCATCTATGAGCAATATGAAGAGGAATATCAAGTGCAAGAGAAAAATACGCAGACTACACAGGAAG
>LR749499.1:532627-562946 GCA_902729485.2 Mus minutoides
TGCAGGCACAGGCACAGGCACAGGCACAGGCACAGGCACAGGCACAGGCACAGGCACAGGCACAGGCACAGGCACAGGCAGGCAGAAGAATGGTCAGTGCGGGAACAGGCACAGGCAGAGGCAGGGGGAAGTGTGCTCAGTGCAGGCACAGGCACAGGCACAGGCACAGGCACAGGCAGAGGCAGGGGGAAGTGTGCTCAGTGCAGGCACACGTCTAGGCCAGGTGTGATTTTGTCATCCATGTCCAACTTCATACTGGAATTCTGCATGCAAGGAACAGTAATTGCAGGCTCCTACTGACTAGCTTTCATTTACTGGTTTTCCTGAAAGGCCCACAACTCTTCTATGCTGGGTCACAGCTTTTACCATTTAGTAGAGGAAGAAGTTTACCAAAAAAAAAAAAATATGAATGAAAAATCAAAGACGGAGAATTTTTATTCAAAGTTTATATGGAGCTAAAAAATTAGAAGAATTAAACGATAATAGTATAGTAAAACAGAGACAGGGATTTCTCCTCTGTAAAGATACAATTCCAAAATCTAGATAAAAGACTATTATCCCATAACAAAAGCTGCATAATGGAGCTTGTCCAGGGATCAGGGCGACTTTGAAAACAGATGGGTGTAGCTAACTCCCCTTCCCCACAGGTAGTGGTGACTCTTCCCAGGGAGCCAATGTCCAGGTTTCAGAAGTGTGCCCCCACAACAGTCCATTCACGAGACATACAAGGGAAGACCACAGTTCTACCATTTTGCCCTCATGCTATGCTAGAACATGAAGAGACCAGAGATGATTCTGTTTCTCACTCTGCTCTAATCCAAGTGCCTGATTATCATGCTTGGGTAGTTTAGACAGCTAGAATCTCTGTGTCTTTAGTGGCTTAACAGCATGAATTTAATTTGTTTGTGAGAGGCAAATTTCTAATCAAAAAAAGGAATTAAAATCTGCATGATCATTTTTTTCTGTACTACTCTCTAGAATATACAAACAGATAAGCTCATATGCATATGCACACACTTACACATATACACATATACACACTCACACACTAATACAAACTTTTACATATACACTTTCACACACAAACTCCCACTTACACACACAGACACACACAGACACACACAGGCACACACAGGCACACACAGGCACACACACACACACACACACACACACACACACACACACACACATACACACAAGATACCAGATAATTAGTTACAACTTGACCATCAAATATCTTCTTAGTACTTTTATTTTTGGTACCTGATTGTACAATATCCTATAGATCAAAACTGTCTCATAAATTGAAGCTGAGATTTCATCTCACAAAAGTCGAATTCTGTTCTTTTGTAATACTAATATAGCAAATACCCAGAGAGGACATTAGGAGACTATAAAACAACATGAATCACTGCCACACAGAAAATCACCTCCTCTCAAAGCATCATGACCATGGTCCTCACAGACATATAAAGTTGTGTGTAATTTTCAATATTATGGTAAGCTCTTCAAATTTCCAATGAAGTCATCTGCATCAACATTACATATGCTTTTTAAAAAATCTGCATTGTAAAGCTGAGGCAAATAACAGGAAGTAAAAGCTTTACGAAGGATGCCCAAATCTAAACCCCTCCAGCAGGCTATTCCCATCAGTGCCACCCCAGCTCAGCACTCACCCCAGAAACCTTGTTCAGTTGGCGGCTGCAGGGAGAATGGTCACCATCATCAAGTCAACAAAAAGCCACAAAGGCCACTCTTGGCAACGAATGAGTGGGGTTCTTTGTTTACAGGATGACCTAGCCTAAGTATGGGTGACATTTTACCTTTGGAGGAGCCAAGGTACATTCTCTAAGAGGAATGAAATGTGTTTGTAGATTCCAAGATGGAACTCTATGCTACTAATATCAGGTGATTGAGGACAGCGTGGCATGTGTATTTATGTGTGTGTGTGTATGCATATGTGTGTGTTTGCATGTGTGTGTGTTTGCATGTGTGAGTATGTGTGCACATGTGTGTGAATCAGTGTGTGCTTGACTGTGTGAGTTGTATGCACACGATGGGCCCATATATTTGAAAACCAGAGTCAAGAATCAGGTATTTCCTCTGTTGTTCTTTGCCTTATTCTCTTTAGACAGTCTCTAGGTGAACAGGAAGCTCATTACGTTCCTTTGGCTAAGCTAGCCAGGGAGCTCCCAGAATCTGTCTGTCTCCTTTCCACAGTGCCGGGGTTACTGGAATACACAGCCATGCCCATTTTTAAAAATAATATGTCTGTTAAGGATTCAAGCTTAGGTCCTCATGCCTGCAGAGCACTAGCTCTTACTGACTGAGCTATCTTCTCAGCCCTCCACTAAGGAAATACTTTAAAAGTAAAAATTTAAAGGAAACACATCCTTAAAGTGAGTGACACCTTCTCGCAGGCTGGGAAACTGAACTGAATACAGAAGAGGAAGCGAGCGAACCCATCTATCTCTCTCCTTCCTGACTGCAGATGTGACTTCATGAGCTTTCTCTTTCTCCTGCTGTCATGCATTCCCTGCCACCATGGACTGTCCCCTCAGGCTGAGAGCTGAGGTAAACCCATGCTTGTTGAAGTGGCTTTGGCCATGATGAATTTTTTTTTTTTCTCAGCAATGAAAAGAGTAAGAGACACATACCCCTTTTATGTTCTAGCTTTGGAACCATTGAAACTTGAGTTCAAATACTGTCAAAAGAAAAATAAAAATTTAGACTGATTTCTTGACTTGTGGAATAGGTGATTTTCATGCTAACAAGTTGGTGATAAATTTTTGGAAATTTGTTTCTGTAAGGAAAAATGACATAGCTTTGTGGAAAGCAGAGCTCTAGATAAGCAGCATCTTTAATTGAATGTCTTCCAGCTACTGAGAGAGCCATAACTACCAGGAATATGCCGTTTATGTCTGAAAGGGTAATACCAGGGAAGAGGTATCTTAAGGATCAGAAGTTCACAGATATCCTCAACTACATATCACATTTTGGAACAGCCTGGGATACATGAGACCCTGCTATTTTTAAGGACAAGATTCTTTGCAAATTCAACATGTACATTGAGCTCTACACAGCTCTCTAAGACTGAAGGAGTGAGATGGAGCATCACTTACCAAAATGACTGTGGGAGAATCTGCAAATTTATGATCCTGACTATTCTGCTCATTGACTGGGTGTCCTTAGTCAAATTATGTGACCTCTTTGTACCGCAGTTCTATTCCTAATAATATTAGAAGGTAGGATTTAGATGACCTCTGAGGGATTTCTCATGAAAAATGACAGGTTTCTGCGCCAATCAACACATGGAGACACTTTGAGATTCCCGTCACAGGTGACATACAGACCAGGCCTTCCCACACATGGGCTTTCTTTCAGATCATAAGTTTATAATGTGCCCTTAATATTTAATTCTCTTGTATGTTTTTTTTTTTTTTTGGTTTTTCAAGACAGGGTTTCTCTGTATAGCCATGGCTGTTCTGGAACTCACTTTGCAGACCAGGCTGGCCTCAAACTGAGAAATCCGCCTGCCTCTGCCTCCCGAATGCTGGGATTAAAGGTGTGTGCCACCATGCCCGGCCTCTCTTGTAGTTTTAACCTTAAATATTTTGTAATTTCACTAGTTGCTGAGTAAAATGGTTGTATTAGCTTTGAAAACATTTTATGCCAGACTTAGGGAAAAAAAAAAACCAAGAGACTAAAACTTTATGGTTAGCCATTCAAAAATAAAATATAAGCAAAGTTAGGTCTCGAGTCTTCAAGTTCATAGGTCAATCAGAAAGTGTGTCTTGTTCACGAAAGGACCTGGGTTTGAATCCCCGGCCTGATATGATGGCGCGCCATTTTCTTTTTCTAGGATCCAGATGTCTAAGTGGTATACAACACTCACCTGCACACAAATTAATAATAAGACGCATCTTTAAAGAAAGAAATGTATGTGATAATGAACTCACCTATCGACACAGAGGACACCAAGTGTCCTTGATACCGAGGGAGGGCATTAAACTGCTGAAATGAAGTGTTTTCTGCATTCTTATATTGTATCCCACAAAGCAGTCATTTAGACGGTTTCCAATCTGTTCAGTGCAAGAAACTATAACCCCCATCACACCAGATAAGACTAGCCTGTAACTGAATTTCACTGGGTTCTCATGGGAGAAAAAAATATCTAGTTTTCAACAACTTTCTGAAGACATTTTAAAGTATAATGGACCCTCACTTTTTTTTTTCCTGAAGTGCACTTTTTCTAACTACCATCAGTTAATGGAATCTTATTTCCCTTGAGAAATAAAAATTGCTTGTTGTGTACTTTTTCAGTTTATAAACACAGTTACCTGGAAGGAGTAACTGGGAAGCATCTATGAGCAATATGAAGAGGAATATCAAGTGCAAGAGAAAAATACGCAGACTACACAGGAAGAACAAGGGATGGGTATGCTAGCCAGAATCACATGCCTTAGCATCCCAAGAAGCAAAATTTCTGTTTATAGCGTGCATCACTCCCTGGGGGACAACCAACACACGGTGCTTTCTTTTGCAAGCTCATATAAAGATAATAGGAACAGATTAATATGTATATTGATTTCTCCAGTATGTTCATTTTCAAGACAGGTTCTTAGGTGTCCCAGGCTAGCTCTGAACTTGCTATATGTAGTGAAAGATGACCTTGAGTTTCTATATTCCCGTCTTTACACCTTTAGTGCTGAGGTTACAGATGTGAGCTACCCCAACTGCTTTATGAGGTGTTAAGATGGAACCTTATGCTTACTGCACGCTAGGAAGCACTTGAGCGACCTCCTCAGACATATGCTAATGTAAACAAATGGTATATGTGCTGTGTGTATATGTGTGCATATGTGTGTGTCCAGTGTGCTTGCCACTGCATGCAAGTGTGGTGATCACATGTTGAAGTTTAGTGTCTTTCTCAATTGGGTTTTCTCTCTCTCTCTCTCTGATCCCAAAGCTTTCCATTTTCTTTCTACACTGGTTGGATCTGCCTGTCTTACCCAGTTATCTGCCCATCCCCCAGCTCCAGTGCTACAGACACTTTTACATGGGTCCCAGGGACCCGAATCCAGGTTCTCGTGCTTACTCCTAAGCATCGTACCACTAAGCAGTCTCCCTAGGCCCTCCATGTTCTGTTAGCGCTGTTAGGGAAAGCAATAATGCTTAGCTGGAGCTAGCGTCGGACAGAAAGCAACCTCAAGTCTCGGCTCTGGCTGTGACTTGGGATGGAGGTCAGGCATGTGCGGCAGTATGTGTGAGGGCTTCCCTCAGCATCTTTCAGGCCTTCATTTGTTTCCCTGACACTCCAGGGTTTCTTGTCTTCCAGCTTTCCAATTTCAAGCTGTTGTAGACTTTACCTCCCCTCTGCTTTTTCTTAAGTCCCCTTGTTTTAGTCATGGCCTTCACCAAAGAAGAGGTGGAGTGGGGTACTAGCTGATTAGCTTCAAGGGGCTGGGAGGGACGTGCTGAGGGATGAGAAAACACATTCTAATCTCCCCTAAAGCTGATATGGGTACTCACATACAACTGCTGAGATCAGTGAACCATAGCTGACTACAAAGAAAACTTCAATTCATTCAAACACCATTGAGAACATACTACAGTACTGTGTTACCAGTACAATGGTATACCATATATACAACAAAACCAGAATGAGTAGTCTATGTCTATTTGCAGAACTTCACGCATTAGTCAAGATTAAAAAAATTCAATCGTCAGGTATTTAGATTCTCATTATATATTTTTAAAAGTTAAAAAAATCAATGTTTTCTGATCTATTTCCCACTGCACCTGGTCATCCTAAGGTTTGGTTTTTGCTCCGAGTTTATGTCTTTCACCTTATAGGAATATCTGGCTCAAAATCAACTTATCTGAATTTTTATTTTCAACATTTATCAGACATTTCAATTCATTCTAGCAAACGTTTAATAACAACCTTTCCATTTTCCATAAGGATATATGGTAGGGTAGCCTGAAAATGGTAGGACATACCTAGTTATGCCAAGGAACTCATAAAGAGACATGCACACAGCTAAACCCAGAACAATCCATGTAAGTTTGTGTGTGCTTACATGCAGGGACAATGTGATAAAAAATAAAGGACAAAGGCTTGACTCACTTGAAAGGCAGTGATAACCTGAGACTGGCCTTGAAGACATCAAATGTTAACACCAGAAGGTTTTCTTTCTTTCTTTCTTTCTTTCTTTCTTTCTTTCTTTCTTTCTTTCTTTCTTTCTTTCTTTCTTTCTTTCTTTCTTTCTCTCTCTCTCTCTCTCTTTCTTTCTCTCTCTCTTTCTCTCTCTCTCTCTCTCTCTCTTTTATTAGATATTTTCTTCATTGACATTCCAAATGCAATCCTGAAAGTCCCCTATACCCCCCCACTCTCCAACCCACCCACCCCCACTTCCTGGACCTTGCATTCCTCTGTACTGGGGCATATGATTTTCACAAGACAAAGAGCCTCTCCTCTGCTACATATGCAGCTAGAGACACAGCTGGGGGGTACTGTTTAGTTCATATTGTTGTTCCTCCTATAGGGTTGCAGACCCCTTTAGCTCCTTGGGTACTTTCTCTAGCTCCTTCATTAGGGGTCGTGTGTGCTCCATCCAATAGATGACTGTGAGCATCCACTTCTGTATTTGCCAGGCACTGGCAGAGCCTCACAAGAGAGAGCTATATCAGGGTCCTGTCAGCAAAATCTTTCTGGCATATGCAATAGTGTCTGGGTTTGGTGGTTGTATATGGGATGGATCCCCAGGTGGGGCAATTTCTGGATGGTCCTTCCTTCAGGGTCTGTTCTAAACTTTGTCTCTGTAACTCCTTCCATGGGTATTTTGTTTCCTATTCTAAGAAGGAGTGAAGCATCCACACTTTGGTCTTCCTTCTTTTTGAGTTTCATGTGCTTTGCAAATTGTATCTTGGGTATTCTAAGTTTCTGGGCTAATATTCACTTATCAGTGAGTACATATCATGTGTGTTCTTTTGTGATTGGGTTACCTCACTCAGGATGATATCCTCCAGATCCATCCATTTGCCTAAGAATTTCATAATTTTTTTCCTTAATATTTCTTTTGGATTGTTTACTACATGTCAAGCTTAAATAGTAGTTAAAAATAAAGCCAATTTATGCATTAGGATCATTAAAAGGAAATCTGTCTAGGATAAATACCATAGGCAGCCTTAAGGCCATAGTAGGTTTAAAAGCAAAAAAGTTGAACAGGTCATACCTTCAGCAAATACCCATGGAACCAGTTGTACTAGTAAAATCGAGGACCATGGCTCTACTAGGAAGATGTAACAACAGGCGGAAAAGCGACACACTGAATCTGTATTTGCACCTGCACACATGCACAGCAGCCAAGGAGACCGCTGGTATTGGCTATAACTGACCTGCCAAGTGCAGTCTAAAATAATGCAAAGTGTTATGACAAATGTAGGAAAGAAGAACCAACAATCAGAACCACAGGAGGAGAGAAAAAGGCCACAGGAAGTGACCTAAGAAGGATGAGGCAGGCAGAGGATACAGCCCTAACTGGGAAGGAGACAGGGCTGTGCTGGGAAATGGGCAGGAAAAATAACAAGGAAATGAGAGATGAAGTTAGAATGGAAAAAAGTGGAGGAGAAAAACATCATAAACCACAAGCAAATGCTATTTTATATAATCTGTGCAGTACAAATCCAAACATATAACACTTGAAGGTAAAATGACTAATTTTAAGGCCAGGAAGCAGCATTATAAGGAAAGTGAAAATAAAAAACAGTAAGTAAATAATAAAATAAAACAAAACTAGCAGTATCTCTCAGGAGAAATATTACATAAGGCAACATTAGCTGTTGGATCAGAACTGAAGGGACAGGTCAGATACCAGTGCCAGCTCTACACACGGGTCAACCTCACCTCTACACGGGTCAGCCTCACCTCTACATGGGTCAACCTCACCTCTACACGGGTCAGCCTCACCTCTACACGGGTCAGCCTCACCTCTACACGGGTCAGCCTCACCTCTACACGGGTCAGCCTCACCTCTACACGGGTCAGCCTCACCTCTACAACAACCACAGTGCAGAGTTTTCAAATAAGACACTGGCTAAAAACCCTCAGAATTTATAGCATTCCTCTGGAGTGCCAATCAATATTATCTAAGGACCCACAGTAACAGAAATGCAGGTACCAATGCCAGCAACTCTCTGTGGACTCCCCACTGAGCGAAGGCATAGCACATGGAATCCTGAGTGACTAGGGCACTGAAGAGGAATTACCACATCCAGCCTAACTGCCCTTCTCCCTTTCTATACCAGCACACCATCAAAGCCTTTTTAACTCTATGGGCAAAAGGCACATCTACATTTTCTCTCGACTTTTGGGGTCTCCTAGGAAAAGCTCCATATTTTATGCAATTCATACAATAAAAACCAGTACTCTGTGATTCATTTCTTGATTAATTTATGAGTTTTGCTTACACAAAAACTTAGTTCATTAGTTTATAATCGATTCCATCAGTTTCTGGAAAATCATTATTTGACATTGAGCAATAGTTGGATAGAAATTCAAAAGAAATGCGGAGGGAGATAAGTCAATTGATAACTCATTTGCTGTGCAAGCCTGAGAATCTGAGTTCAAATCCCCAGAGACCATGTAAAGCCCAAGATGGTAGCATGGGGATGACTGTAATCCTAGTGTTTGCACCATGGGGTGCAGATACAAGCACACCCATGGAAGCTTGTGGGCCAGGTACCCTGGCACTGCTGTGGGCACAAGCAATCTTGTCGCAAGCAACGTGGATGGCGAGGACTGAGGCAAGGTTGTCCTCTGACCTCCACATGGCACCATGGCATGTTTACTCTCACAGATCATATAAACACAGAATTAAAAATATAATAAAGCCCATGAAGTTATTTTTAAAAAATCACAATAAATTAAAAGGATTATTAACTTCCATAAGAGAGGAGTTGACTGACATGGGTGGGTTGATTGCTCACCGCTCATGTGAGTGACCGCTCATGTGAGTGACCTCTGTGCTATTTCCGAGGGTTTCTATTCTTATGACCACTTACCAGGAAGTACTTCCTGGCCTTCCATTGGACATCATCCAGTGTAAGAAGCAAGGTTGCAGTGAATTGTGGAATAACAGAGCAGGGAGGGGTGACACATTCATGAATCACTGGGAAGGGCAGACTAGACACACCTCTACCGTTAACTTCCCATGTACACATAGAGCCCCATACACCTATCAATTCCTTGAGACTAAAGGGCTGGCTTTCTAATCTTTAGGGCTGCAATAAATTAATATTAACACTCAATACATGCGCTGCTGGTGTGCATGGCTCTGAGTGAGCCTCAGGAGGAAAGGATAAACTGTTCAGCTATAAGTAGGGTAGAGTCCAGTGTGAGCAGACTCTACATTCAGTAATACCCATGGATTTCACTCTCATCCATAAGAATCCTACAGTAAGACCCACTGCCTTCACTCTCATCCATATGAATCCTTCTTTCCTTTTTCCCTGTTTTTTTCTCTTTTTCTTTAACATTTATTTTTGTGTGTCCATGTGAATCCACATGTACAGGGAGGTGACTTCAGACTCCAGAACGGTTTGCTGGATGCCCTAGAGTCACAGTTGGCTGTGGGCTGCTCTGTAGGTGCTGGGAATCTAGTCCTCTAAAAGGTACAAGTGTACTTGAGCTATATCCCCAAGCTTGCTTTCCTCTCTTAAGTAAGATACATGCATATATGCACTCAGGCTATTCTCAGAATTTACAGCATAAAGCTTTAGCCTATTTACCTGTGGGAAGGTGAAAGGTTCTGTGACTCTCTTACACTGATATACAGTACTCTAGCAAGCCTCCCACTGGGCTGTGGTACTGAAAACGCCAGGCCACAGTGTAAACCCTTTGACCTGTGAGGAGACAGGAAGGACATCCACATGGATGGACCTTAAAGGTGTTGAGGGTCTAAGGGCTCTAAATGTATTATATAATCTGATCCTGACCACAGTTCCTCTTCCTGTAATCACTGTTCCCATTAGATAGATGAGCAACTCAGACTCGGAAACTACAGCTCCTCCTAGCGGCTGGGCAGGGACTAGCCGGGGCTGGAAGCTTGGCTTTGTGAGTCTTTGGAAGCCCATTCTCCGCATCATTTCTGGAGGCCTTAATAAGGGACTTGTGTGTTGAGCTTCGGGCTCCTAGTGTGAATGTAAGAGCCTTGAGGCTTCTTCTGCGGAAGCTTTCTAGATTATAGCGCACCGAAGAGGCAACTGAAGGCCAGCCAGGGTCTAGATAGTGTGTCTTTTGAGTACAGCACCTCAGAATACTTGGTGATCCCGTAAACTAGAATGTCTGATGTAAGGAAACAAGCTCTCCATGGCACACACCACCCTTCCGGAGGGCGATGTGATAAAAGGACACCTCTCCCCTGGCCAGGTCTATGCTTTCTTCAAATGCTAAGGCTTTCTTGTGTAGATTTCTTTTAGGGTTCTACTTAATATATGCAATACAGCAGAGTACCTACATTTTTAATAGACTTTTTTTTCACGTAGTCCTTTTATTTAAAGAAAAATTTGATGGTATATTTTAAAAGGATATCTTATGTATCGTTTATTTTGCGAGTAGCTCATTAACCGAAAGTGTTGGGGGAGACAGGCTACCAGGCTAAGGAGAGATGCCTGGGAAAGTGTGAATGATTGGCAGGGGCAGGATGGCAAGCCCAAATGTAGGGCACCTGAAATTATGCAAGGAACCTGGCATCACTGAAAACAAGGAGATTTGCTAAACGTTGGTATTCCACTATGCAAAAGCACCTGAACATACTCATTCCCCCACAGCTCAGTCAGTGACAGAGACACGCCCAAATTTCCTGAGCAAACTTAATAGCCAACCACAGATCAGATCAACCAGGATAAGCAAAATCATGCAATGTCGCCATGAAGCGTTCCCACCAGTAACAGAAGCAGGCTTTAGACCTGACAGGGAATGCAGGGTTAACGGGATCTAAGTGCAATACAAGAAGCATTTTAATAAGATTGAGCTAAACAGACCTCAAAATAAGCGCACCAATTAAACTCATTAACAGTAAAGATCTTAAAACATAATTCTGCCCGTTATGCCTTCACAATCGTGCACAAAAAAGGTGCCTCCATTCTTCCTGAATGGGCCGTCGTCATCACCTCTAGACTCTACTGATGGAGCCCAGTCTCATTCTGGGTCTCTCTTTTCTGTTCGTGGTGTTAGAATACTAATTTCCAGTGTTTTTCAACGGAAGCCCCACATAACACAGCTCTTACTTTATTTAAACAAAAACTAAAGATAAGGAGGAATACAGGACCGCTCACCCTGACATTCCATCAGCTAGCAGAGAATTCCCAGCTAGGCATGGCAACCATTTGGTTTTTTCCTTCTCCTGCTTTTGAATTCTGATCAGAGCTGTTACTACTGTTTCTAACTTTGTACCCTCTTTTGCCAGCATTCCCAAGCCCCTTATTAAAGCCTTGGGGACGTTTCCTATCTGATGTGCTGCCAGCCAATGTGCTTTTGAGCACAATGTGCTCAGGTTATTAGCCTGATGCGCATCATTCAGCGAGCTGTCTCACAATCACCCTGATCACCATTGAGCAAGATGGAATTGCTGCCTTGCCCGTGGCTTTTAGATTTATATAATTAACCAAAATTATCTTGATGTTTAAAACACAATGCCGGCCTACTCGTTTATTTTTGGAAGAACACTTTAGCAAATGCAATGTGTGGGCTGATGTGGAATTGACACCCTGGACTGTCAAAGTTTCCCTATAAAATTACTATACTTAAAAAAAAGAAGAAAACCACTTCAAATTATATGATAGCAAACACAATTAAAATAAAACTATTTGATAAAATAATGAGGGACTATATTATTCTCATTTTCACTCACTGAGATTTATCCCAGGCATGCAATATTTCACACACCTCCTTCAGTATGCAATATAAGTAGTCATCAGTGGGAACCCCTAGAAAAGTATAAACTTGCCTGCAGTTACATACCTCAACCTGAGCAATATTACATACACAGAATAACATGTACAAAAAGTGTCATTCAGAAGTTCTTGGTGTTAGGTAAAGAAAAAAAATTAAGTACCAACTGAATTCTAAACATTGCTATAATAAATCCCCTGGGGAGGAGCTGGAAGTTTTATTACTAAAAATATTCCTAGCATATGTGTGGTTCATTAGCTTTATGGTGAACAATGGGAGCACACTGGCTACAATCTTCATAAAGGAAACAGAGAACCAGAAAGACTTCCAAACAATCAGTTCCATACAAAGTAGCCTGTAAATAACTCAGAGAAAAGAGGCTGGTTCTTATTACACCAAGCTATAGTGAGTTCCATAAACACCACTGTACAAGGCATGTGAATCCCAGAGCTTGCTGACTCATGTTTTGAATAATTTGAAACGGACTCCAGTGATCTGAGCACATTGTCATTCTAGGTAAGATGGTGACGATAGAATTCACCCTCCCGAGGATCTAGTAATACATGAATGCAGAACACAGCCGGCATAAGACAGGAACTCCAAGCTCACTCACATCTCATTCCATCAATATTAATCCTGCCTGCCTGCCTGCATGCAGCCGTTGTTGTTCGCACTGGGCCGACAAATTGGACAGCCTGCCCACACAGAGCTGTTATCCTGGTAGAAATAAGAGTATGGCTTGTGGCACAAATGCCAAAGAGTGTCCCCTAGGCTGCCTTGTCCTCACCCCTGCTTTGAGCACACAGCTACTGGGCGCCAGCCAGTTACTCTGAGGCTATTGAAAACATGAGAGACTTGAGTCCCAGCCAGCTGCTTTGCTGTTCGGTCTGTTGGCTGTTTGTCTGTTGTTCCCTTCTTTCTTTTTATACTGTGTCCTGCAGTCTGCACCATGTATAGTTTACAAGAGTTTAATTCACTTTGTGTAAATGACAGGAGTTCAGCTGGGGAGGAGGCTGGGAGCCCAGTCAGTCAGCCATCCCAAGTCAGAGCACGGGTCTCCTCCAAGTTGTTTGATGCCTTCTGCTCAATACACTGGGCTTCCAGGTCAACCTTCTGGTGTGAATAAATAACTCTATAGTGCTGAATGAAGGTTTAGAGGGGAAAAAAAAACAGAACAAAAAAAAATCCCCTGCACCCATTTGAAATAGGTTCTTAGCTAAGCATGTATCTCGGCAGCAGAGCTAGACTTAGCATGTCCAAAGCAAGTTGGCACACAGGGCAAAGCAATGAGTGCGAGCTGGAAGGAGCTAACAGGGCAGAGGGATCTTCTAGATCCTGGTTTTAACAAGTAAGCTCTACAGGATTGTGCTTCTGATAATCAAATATATTTAAATATGAATTGGGTGTGCAATTAATTGGTAGTTTTAATGTTATTGCTCGTAATACATTATGTGGTAAAATATGCATTTTAAAAGAAGGAAAAGCCATGATCATTAGGTATATAATTTGGGGGCTGCAGAGGTAGCTCCCGAGTTAAGAGCACTTGTTGCTTATCCAAAGAACCTGAGTTCCCAGCACCCATATCAGTTGGCTCAAAACTACCTGAACCAGCTCCTGCCCTCTTCTGGTCATGCGCATGTACCCACACCCTATGCACAGAGATATAAACATGCACACATGACAAATATCTTCCAAACATTCTGTGTTAGAAACAATGTGTATAATTTTAACATTTGCAGGCCAAAACTAAAGATGCTGTAAATGACAGGGAGTAATTGCTAGATCTTAATGATGAGTGCATTATACATTTCTCTTGATATTTCACATATTTGATATTTTTGTAAGAAAAAAATAAACTATAACACGCTATTTAAAAAGTTCATAATCTAATTATAAAATTGAATATCAAAATGACTCATTAGTAAGCATAAAGAACATACTGTTTTTGTCATTCAGGCTGCTATAAGAAATTATCTAAGACTAAGTCGTTCATAAAGAAAAACATACGTTCGTGAGTGTTACCGCTGGCCAGAAAGACTTACTTGTAACCAACAGAACACAGGGAGAATGAAGTGATTTCTGCTTGCCACCAAAAAAATAAATAAAATGTGAAGGAATGTAACTTCTGGGCTCTTCTTCTTCTTTACAACTTGCTGTTTTGTCAAAAGGCATTGCCCTGTGACTGGGACCTGCCCTCAGTGTATATGAAAACTGAAAATTGAGCCCTGGGCTCTAAACCCACCACTGTCAGTGACCAGGAGAGCATGGCTGGAGACATGGTATTCCTGGTGTATGCAAAGCTCTGCAGCCTCTTTGGACCCTGCACTAATTTGCTAAGGCTGCTAAAATTAGGTCTACACACTCACTCATGTCATAGGTGGGCTTTTCAGAGTTCCAAGGTCAGGATATTGGCACAGGAAGTTTGGGGCAGTTGGTCTCTTGCAGATGGATGGCTGTCTCTTCTCCATATATTCACACGGCCTCTCCTCTGTGCACAGAGTATGTGTGTCTTACAGCAACAACAGCCATATTGGGTGAGGGCTCATTGCTAGGGCTTCATTTCAGCTTAGCAATATCTCTTTAAGACAGCATTGCCTCACATAGTGGCATGGCCCTGGGAATTAGAATTTCAGCATATGAGTCTGGGGGATGGGAACGGACACAATTCAGCTTCTAGAAAATCCTAAAGAACAGGACCAGGCTCCTCAGGCACAGAAGGATGAGAAAATGTTTTGAGCCACCGAGATTTAGGGACAATTTACTATGTGGCCATAAATGACCAACTTAGCAGCCAAAATACTTATCACCATTTACCATCTGGGCCCAGTAAAAACAACTTAATAAAACCCCTCATATATATTTAAAACAGGCCCAAATCGTGTCCCATGGGCTTGAGGATATGTATATATAAAATGGTCAATATTCTCTGAATGCAAATACTTGCCTAGCAACTGCCATGTGTGAACCTACCACATATCCATCTCAAAAATAGTAGCTCTTCATGTTGAACACTTCCCCCTGAGTCCTGCTGACTACTGCTTTTTGGGATTATTCTATGCTTGCCTTGTCCAAATGCAGTATTTTGTGTGCTTTGAAGAGTCATCAGTTTAAAGAGGTGTTGGCCATTGTCCCTGTCCTGTATTTGCAAAACATTTTCATTTTTCACAATCACTGACTGGAATGATGAGTAACTCAATGTTTTTTTTTTTTAATCTCATGATTTTCTGTTTTCTTCTATTTATCACTATGTACACTCCTGTCTTCTCCACTGTCCACTTATGTATTACATCAAGTAAATTAGTAAATTTTATCACAAAAACAATGCATGAATCTACTCTATTCCATATGCAGTTAAAATAAACAATCCACACTATTTAAGTACCTGGAGCTATGATTTTTCCATTTTGAATGTATTTACACTTTATTAATTGTTAACCTATGGCTAGACTATAATAGTTGTTTTCCCCTAACTATTCTAAGAACATCTGAAACTTTTAAAAATTTTTATATATGAGTGCCTGCATGTATGTATGTAAAGCATGTGTATGCTTGGTGCCAGGGGAAGCCAGAACTAAAGTTCTAAGTGGCTGTGAGCTACCATACAAGTACTGAAAACTGAACCTGGGCCTTGCAAGAGCCATACGTACTCTTAACCTCTGAACCACCTCTCAAGCTCCCTACAAAAGTCTTTACCACTTAAACATTTATGGTAAAAATTGTTAGTTTTTCATATAAGGAAAAAAAACTTACAGAAAACATTGTAATTTAATCTTCTAATGTGATATTTTCCAAACACATAACTATGCATAAATGTTAGGAGATGAAAATAAAACATCTTTTAGAAGAGTCCTTTATACAGCATTTAAAATATACATTTGTTGATATTGCTTTGGGGATTCACATCTCTTCCTCTTACAATTAACATTTCAGAATCCTAGTGAACATGGAAGAGTGGAGTCTGATTCTTGTGTGCAAGGCTTAGCGCCTGCTCAGTTCTGACCACCATTTACACACAGCAGGGACAGCCGGCTTGCCATTTCTCCTTTGATCTTTCATTTCAGTATAAATGATCTTCAGTTACTTCAAGTTCATACCTCTTGAATAATTTTACCAGTGAGCAAGCATTACAGATTCACTAGCTCTTAGCTTCACTTTTATATAGAGTAATAACATGTTTAAATTTTGGACTTGTCTTAGTTTTCTGTAATATACTTTCAATCACTTTTAGCACTTAAGTGTTTGAAAGTGACACTTTTCAAATCTGTCACTTTCTTATGGTCTTTCCTGCACACCATGGCCATGCCCTCTGGGTACAGCTTACAAGCTGTATGTCATAGATGAGCTCAGTCACTTTGTGCACATTGATTCAGCTGCCTTCACAGAAGCTGTTGTGTGTCTCTGATTCACCTCTCAGAATTCTGCAAGGGAAATGAGCCTGGTAGGTTTTAATACCCATTAGACACAAATACTTGATACTTTATATGATGTCACTTTAAGAAGCAAAATACAAAACTTCATATTAAATATTGCTAAAATCATCATTGCTATGTACATGCTCTGGCTGATAGCTTGGTGCTTTTGTGAGACTCCTAGGAATGGGAGTAGGTGTATCTCTCACTCTAGGAATGGGAGTAGGTGTATCTCTCACTCTTGGAATGGGAGTAGGTGTATCTCTCACTCTAGGAATGGGAGCAGGTGTATCTCTCACTTTTGGAATGGGAGTAGGTGTATCTCTCACTCTAGGAATGGGAGCAGGTGTATCTCTCACTTTTGGAATGGCAGTAGGTGTATCTCTCACTCTTGGAATGGGAGTAGGTGTATCTCTCACTCTTGGAATGGGAGTAGGTGTATCTCTCACTCTTTGGCCTGCTCTTGAGACTCTTTTCCTCCTATTGGGTTACCTTGTACAGTCTCAATATGAAGGCTTCTGCCTTATCTTATTGTGTCTTGTTTTGTTCTGTTTGGATGTTGTCTCTTGGAGGCCTGTTAAAGAGGACACAGAAGGGAGTAGATCTGGGAGAGAAGGAGGTCAGGGGGAGCTGGGAGGAGTGAAGGGAGGGGAAACTGTGGTCAGGATATGTTGCATGAGAGCAGAATCTATTTTCAATAAAAACCGTTATTACTATAAATAGCAACATATCATAAAAAGAAATGAAAAGTAAAACTTTAATGCATTATACCATACTTGTATGATGTATAGTTGAAATGCATAGGATACAACTCAAAAAAAAAAATACCCTGTTCTCCTTGCTGCCATCTGACCAAGGTTCCTGGTCAATGTATAATGTATGACTAAGACCATAAAAAGTTAATGCAGGGTGCAGGCCAGGGAATAAGGCTTCTGGGGCTGTGGCTTCAAGGAGAGCCAGAGATAAGGGTAACAGGAAATTTTAATAAAGCCTTTAAAAAGTAAAACAGCTGACATTTAGACAGTGTCCCAACTACAACTGTCAAAGTTCTTTCAACAGCTCAGGGCTGTTACCAGGAACTGGGCAACCTACCAGCAGTAATTATTCTATGGTAGGTTAAAGTCTAAATAACCTTTGACAGACAACCTCTTAGATTGTGTCATTTTGTATACTTTTCAAAAACTGCAAAGCATGCTTCCTTCAGGGGACCGGGGCTATGACAGGAGGAGGAGAAGCAGATTCCGGACTGGGCACAGAGGATGAAAATATAGAATGATCCAGGTCCAGAGCCTTTGAATAAAGGCGGGGCTTGAGGCAAGGGTAACCTTTGGTTGGTTTGTTTAAAAAAGATTAACTTATAGTTACAATAAGAAAAGGATATACTTGTGTAATAACTACAAACTGATATTCACTCATATATAATACCAGAACACTAACTAGTACCCCCTGGGCTTGTGTCTCTAGCTGCATATATAGAAGAGGATGGCCTAGTTGGCCATCAATGGGAAGAGAGGCCCCTTGGTTATGCAGACTTTATATGCCCCAATACAGGGGAACGCCGGGGCCAAGGGGTGGGAGAGGGTGGGTAGGGAAGCAGGGCCAGGAGCGGGGAGGATATAGGGAACTTTCTGGATAACACTT
This sequence comes from Mus minutoides, assembly GCA_902729485.2. NCBI lineage: Eukaryota > Metazoa > Chordata > Mammalia > Rodentia > Muridae > Mus > Mus minutoides. The sequence goes on from LR749499.1 coordinate 550,634, forward strand.
GAAATGTAAATGAAGAAAATATCTAATAAAAGTTGAAAAAAAAAAGAAATACTGAGGCCACTAGAAGAGTTCCCCTTGGGCATGTCTGGGTAGACTTTTCCAGAGAGGGCTGACTTAGGTGGGAGGGGAACAGCTCCAATGTAAGTGGCACAAAGTCAAAGGCTAAACAAGTGTGCAAGAAGCCAGCTCAGCACCAGTATCCCCACTCTTCTGCCTTTTGATGTAATACATGTGAACAGGTAGCCTTTTGCCTCTATGACCATGGTTGGCCCAGCTGGGATGCTGGTCCACAACAATGACCTTGTTTCCCAAGAACTGTGAGCCATGTGAGACGCAATACACTCTTCCTTTCCCAAACTGATTTTTGTTAGATATTTGAGAGAAAGGGAACTAATGTAAAAGACACATGCTTATTGCTATGATTTACAGTGTGGCACTTAAACTGTCTGGAAATATTTTACTTATACCATCCATATTTTCAAAAACTAATCTTTCAACTCATTTTCTATTGTGATTGAAGACAGGTACAGGTACCTCAACTTGAGGTGGTATAAACTTCAAGGTATTATTATGATCCTTGTAATTTTATTCTAGCTCCAAAAGCTCACTGATATTTAAAAAATGTATTGCTTAACATCATTAACCAAATTATGACAAAAGAAGAATTTTCATACTAGTGGTGAATATGAAAATTTAGAACACTAATTTCATATATCCACAAAAATAAAAATTAGGGAAGAGGAGAAGAGCTTACAATTTTGTCTCCATTCAGACATTCCTCAAAGTCAAGGTTTTTCTTTAAAAGAAAATACTTTCAAAGATCATTTTGCTACCCTCTGGGACTCAGTGTCTAGAAGTACTGAAAGGCAAGAGTAAGAATAAATGCTATTTTGGGTAAGTCCACAGATTAACACACAGCCCAGGTTGAGATCCTGACTTCTCGTAACCAGTCTCCAGGGCTTGAACGCCTTCTACCCACGTGCCAGATACTGATGTTTCTGGCATGTGTGCCGCTTTATCTCCTCTTCCCACCACCTATGCGAGCTTATCTTGTGACCTAGGTTGGCTATCATATTGAGAAACACATGCACGCACACGTGCACACGTGCGTACACTGCCAGTCTTCCACAGCGACAGGCACTCTGCTCTGGGTAAACAGCTTCTGCACTGTGCTCCACACTAGGCTCAGAGCAATGGGATCAAGTGACTGCAGATCAAAAGTCCAGAAACTGTAAGCTAAACAAACAGCTCCTCCCATAAACTGTCTCACTGCAGGTATTTTTTTTAGTAATTAAAAAAAGGTGACTAATGCAGTAATCATGACAGGGAGAGCAGATACAGGATGACCTTGAGGAGGTCACTAGGGGTCTTTCCTCCTCCTTACACCAATGACAGAAATGTGCTTTTATTCAATAGCATCTATAATTTTAAAGATTGTTTTAAAGGAAGAAAGGAATAGTTCCTAATGTCAATTTCCTTACTATGCTCTGGTATCATTTAAGATAGCCCCAGATTTCTGGAAATTGACCCTCAAAAGCAACCTTTACCACTGTTTCTCAAGATCAATATTCTAGATTGGAAAAACCAGAAACAATATCTTCTTTTGTCCCATTACATTTAGCCATAGAAAAGAATGCCAACTAATTGGCATTTTTACTTGTTTTCTCTCCTCATTCAGAGACACTCTATCTTTCACGATCACAGAATCACGGAAGTGAAATGACTTCATTTGGAAGGAAAATGGTTGCTTTAACGGATTTGCCATCTTCATGATTTTGACCAAGCAGGACGGCACACGGACAGTCGTCACAAGGGGAGACCTGAGAAAGCTCCCTCCTCTACCAGACAGAAGGGTATACACTAGCTGCTAGACTCATTTTAACATAGAAACCACTGGGTAGTTGAATGGTGGTGAGGTAGCTGTCCCCTACTAAATTACTCTAAGCCTTCAAGGTGTGTCCAGTATTTCAACACTGCGACACAATGTTATCTATGGAGTTCATACTCCAGAGCCGCAAAGTCAGGTTAGAAAAACAAATCACAAAATTTCAACATTTTAAATAAATGTGTAACTTTGTGTTTGTCCATATTTATAGTGATCACGGTTTTCATGTAAGCTATAATCTGAAGGTTAGACATGCTTATAAGACATAACTTTACAATACAGCAAATTTGTGTTTAAAATACCACATATGAGATATTTCATTGAAACTTAAATGCAATGGCCACTTCTGAGCTTAGGCATCCCAGCATATAATAATAAAGACTTTTTTGTTCTGTTTTCCTGGAGACACGCCTTCTCTGTGTAGCCTTGGCTTTCCTGAATCTCAAGACCCAGGTAAACTGGAACTCAGAGACCCACCTGCTTCTGCCTCCCACTGTGGGATTAAAGGGCTGGGACTTTTGAAATTGTTTTACAATGTAGCCAAACAGTAGGCAATACCTCCTCTGTGTATTTAGACAAGCCACCCTACAAGCTAGCCACTAGCCCTACACAAATAGTTAGATCTAGACCTCAGTCACCGAGTTGCGTAGCCATATTCAGGTATCTGAAACATATATGTTGCTAGCAGCTTTCATGTTAAAAGGCACAGAATGAACATGTGGATTGATGCTATGAGATGATCATAATAAAATATTTTGAAAATTAATGAATCAATGAATGTTTGCCTTAGCTTATGATCAAAAGCCCACTAAAGCATATATTTCCACATAAAATTGAATAAGGCTCATTCCTCATCACAGCCTTTCATTGCTTCTTATCTGTAGCCTCTATGGTCTTTAATCAATTCATTTCTTCACGCAAAACAAGCAAGAGAGAGAGAATACATAAACGTTTGGAAAGTGTCTATATTTTGTAATTTAAAATGTCATAAAATATAGAAGTAACGTAGAATAATCCATAGCATCCAAGCAGACCACAGAACTCTTTAAATTATATCTACACATTTCAAAGCCACACACTACACATGGCTAAGATGAAAAAGGTGGGCAACACTGGGGGTTGGTCAGGAGATGATGGAAGAGGAAGTCATAGTTGATGAGACAACAGCTGTTTCTTCTAAGATTCCACATATGTGCGCCCCAGGATCCAACAACATCCAGTCTCAAAAGTATCAATGATATGATGCAGATAGAAGAACTTGTAGAAATTCATTCAAGGAAGCAGCTTATCAACAAGGAATGATAAATACCCTCAGGTTTAGACAATGGGTATTATGTCATAAAGACTTATGTATAACAAAATCAAACATTTAAAACACAATGTTAAGTGTAAGAACATAAAACTGTATGATCTTATTTACCTGAAGTTCTAGGGTACTCCAACTACATATGTAACCACAAAGCTAAACAAACCCTACAGGGATGGGATAAGGGACTTTATTGAGTTGATTGGAGGGTGTTGGCTTTAACCAAATAAAGGAAAGACATACATTAAGAACAAATTAACTGCTATTTAGTTCCCTTTTATATAAAAGGCACAGCTAACTTTAAAATTATTAAAGGGAAATTCCTCTGTAGCTTGACGATATGATCAAATGGTTGGTGTGCAGATGACAGAGTACCATCAGAGTGCGCTCTGCAGGCAGCCCCTCCCTTTGAGTCTATCTGTGCTCCTTCACTGTCAGTGCCTGGATGCCCAGAGTCCTAAGTGCACAGCCTACTTATCCTCCAGCAGAGACGCACAAACACTTGTGCATCCACTGTCTTACATGACACAAAGCTTTCCTCTGTCTGCTTCATGGCTAATGAGCACACCGTATATAGCTTGCTTTCTATATTATTTTCCATATCCTGTACTTCTTGAGTGGTTGATGAATTGATAATAAAAATTGTCCTAATTTGCAAACTAATGGGAAGATCAGCAAAGTACTTCATCCAGGATGCCAGAAAGTTCCATTATGTATGCACTGAAAAGGGTACGGAAGAGGTTAGCCATGGTCCATCTAAGTTAGGCAAATTTTAGCTGTGTGTTTTCCCCCTATTTTTATTTACTTATCAATATGTTAGTGTGTATGGATGTGTGTGTGTGTGTGTGTGTGTATGTGTGTGTGTGTGTGTGTGTGTGTGTGTGTGTGTGAGTGTATAAGTGTATGGGGGAGTTCCTATGTACCTATGTGAGTGTATATACATGTGGGGTCCAGAGGGAAACCCTGGGTGCCAGTCAGCTCATTTTTTGAGGAAGTGAATCTGGAGCTCATCATTTTTGCTAGCTACTGACAGGTTCCAGAATCGGCCTAGCTCTACCTCTCCAATGCTGAGATTACAATTGTATGCCGCTGCACATAGGTTGGGGGCTTGAACTCAGGTCTTCAGGCTTGCATGGGAAGAATTCTACCAAATGAGCTCTTTTGTTTGAGACCATATATCTTTTAGATCCAAGAAGAAACTGAAATGTTTCTTCTCCATTGCCTTCTGTGTAGAGCAGTCTTTTAAAGCCAGGGACAAAATGAAGGCACATCAGTACAAGCAGACTTTTAGAGGCATAGGACGGGAATTTCCCATCAGGTTGTGACCTGAGAGGGCTCAGTGATGCTTCATTTTCTGGCCTGTCTACATGGGACACACAGTACCATAGCTGAGGTCTGAAAACAGGCCACAGTGCCATCCTCTCTCTTCCCCAGACACTCCCTTACCCCAAAATCACATCTTATGAAATCCCACTGAAAACATCCAAAATTTTAAAAAAGCTGTTTTGGGTAAATCTTTAAAACAGTTTTCTGCAGTTCACATGAAGTTCCTCTTTTTCTGGGCAAGATGGCCCAAGGTTTTGTTCCAGTGGTCCAGGAGGTGGGCATGGGAAGATCATGAGTTTGAGGCTAGGATGGGCTGTTCCTGGAGAGGACACTTCCCTGACTGAGCAGAACTAAAGAAGAGTGGGGGTTTTGTGGGAAGTTTTGTCTGCAGAACACTTTATAGTTCCTGGACTTGTTTCCATAAATTAGATTTTCACTTTTCACACCTAATGGTTTTCTATGCAACCTTACCCACATTTTTAGCAAAGCTATTAGAATTGATCAAATCGTTATCCAGCAAAGAAACAAGAAGTAACATCCTATTTGAGGCTCAACATACTTTCTGCTTACACAGCACCCTTGGAATCAGACGTCTTGTTATATTCCTTTATGGAGCTGACCCCAAACTCTCTACATACTGAGGATGATCCTGTCTCTGCCTCCTGGGTTCTGGTATTATAGGCACGTGCTTCCATGGCTGGCTTATAAAAAGTTGGGGAGAGAGCCCCAGGCTTGTCTGTGCTAAGCACATCCTCTATCCATTGAGCAGCTCCATATGGATTTCATCTTTTCCAGCTGAGTGATTTTCTCAAGCATATAAGTCCAACTATTGTTCCTGTATCTGAGTATGTCTGCTAAGTCCTTTCTTCCAACTTTGCCTAAAGATCAAAATACTAAAAATATAAACTAGATGTTTTTTTCTGACTTAGTAAATCATAACTTCATCTTTATAACATGATTCTGAGATATGATAGATACAAAGCATTGAAGTTTGAATTCTGTCTGTGCAAATGCAATATGAATCATTTTCAATCTCTCAGTTGTGGATGAGGAAGCTGAATATTAAACATATTAAGGAAACATATTCATAAGGATAGTATTAATGTGCCAGTGAGTTATAATAAGTGGTTTTCAAATGAATCCTATGGAGTTAATGTAAAATGTTATCTCATAAATATGTACATAGCATTAAAATGGATTACAGAAATATAACTTATGGGACAGACAAGAGAAAAAAAGAAACATTGAAAGGATAAGCCCATAGGTAAGAAATAATAGTTATTTTTAACTAAGTAACTTCTTTTAATCCATTAATGGGTTAAATATGAGAGCTTAAATAACAGGACTCTTCCTTGGTTTGTATCCCAGAATATTAACTTCATATAAGAAGGTCAGTCACATGAATGTTTTTGACTGTTTCGAGTTTTTAAATTGCTTTTTGTTATTTCTTCCTTCTTAATAAGAAACCTCCCACAAAAGGGTTAATAATTGTATTACATTAGATTACATGAAAGAGCAAAGGATAAAATGTGGTGAAAAAAAATGACAGTTACCGTTCGAGGAGTTTTTCCAAATTAAGATTTTTATATTGAATTCCCTCTTGAATCGGCTGGTTTTGACAACTTATTATAGCATTAGGTTTTGCAGTAATGATTTAAAGAAGCCTGTCACTAATTCTTTATGGTGTTTTTATTATTGAGGTTTATAATTTCCAGAACAACTGACCAGGTTCACAGGTAAATCAGATATATGTGGCCAGCAGCAAGGCTCAGGTGGGGACTCAAGAGAGCATGATAGACAGATGTCTTCAGGACAGTGGTTTACACTACCTTTTATTTGTAAATAACAAGAATTTGTGTTTCATAAATGTTTTTAAATGCAAACTATAATAGCCAAATAGGAGTGGATCTTCACAAATGCCATTGAGACAGAGCCACCACTGTGGAGGAAGCAGAGCTATGTCCCTAGGGAACAGGAAGACCAAAGACTGGAGTGCAGTAGCAGTGTGTCCTCAGAAAGGCGGTCCACAAGAGCACTGTATTATGGAAGTCTATGCGTGGGGAAGGAGTGTATAAACCCAAGCTCTGCTTCAAAGAGGAAAAAGGCATCTACTGAATATGCTCCAAGAGAAAGGGAACTTAATAATTTTGATGGACAAATCAGAGAGGGCTGGAGACAGGTATGGGCCAGGAGGAAGCCACAAAGGTTAACAGGCTGGGGGACTCCCAATAAGGTGCTTCTAGGCTGCTGCTTCTGTGGGTTGGGGATATAGTGCCCTTCATGCTACTAAAGAATACTGAATAAAGTTGTCATTGATTGTGTTAATTAGAAGAACTGGAAGAGATGTAAAGTTCATGCCAGGTGTCACAGCAACTGTGTCTGGCACCATCTTATAACTGGAGAAAAGAGGCTAGTCTATATTTTCTAGAAAAGAACAAATGTAAACATAAATGAATATAAATATATACAAGCACATTGGAAAAATGAAGTTTGAAATTTGTGCTTTTAATTCTATGGGGAAATAGTCCTAAAAAATTAAAAGATGTCTAACTGAATACTAGAAATGCATAGGGAAGTCAGATCTGAATCAGAATAGTTGCCACTAAAATCCACTGGCGCACAAAGCTGATATAGGTATTATAGAAGACTGAACGATCAACACAGAAAAACCGATTTATCATACTCTTGCCACCAGAAAGGGGAGAGCATCACCTTTTAACTACTGCGTGCTGGGAAAGCAATATCTAGTCAGAACAATCCTGATGTCAGCCTGGTAAAGCATTAAGCTTACAAACAAAGTCATTTAACAATTACATATTGACAGTTTATCCCATAGTTTTGTCCTTTAGTCTGAAATGTAGTAGGTGATAACTATGGGCCTGACAGAAGGATACGGGTTTTTTATGGACAAGAACAGACTGGAAACTTTCCTATCATGTTTTCAATTTATGACCTTCAAACAGGAATAGGGATTGTCCAGGTTTACACTGGCATAAGGTTGAAAGGCTGTCTATGAGCCTAAGTCACTGGACTCCTTATTTAATCCCTTAACACAGTAACTCTAGGGCTCAGAGAATGTGTCAAATGAGCATCTGATGACAATACCTCCTTTGGCTATGGCTCATCTCCCACAAGTTGGGAGCCCAGCTCCAATGTGGCAGTTTTAGAAGGTGGTGAAACCTTTAGGAGAGCTAGTCTCCTGGGTGTTTGCTTATCAGTGCTGCTGCCCTCAAAGGGATTAAAAAAGTTCTTGTGTGACTGGTTAGTTCTCAGCAAATAGATCTTCTGATGAGCAAGCAGACCCTGAGTGGGTCTCTGAGTGGATCACATGGCAAACTTTCTGGTTTACCGTTTGTCCTTCCCTTTCTCCAAGAATACATTCCCCACAGGCTTGCATCAGATCCTACACCATTGGTCTATCTCATTTTGAGTCTTCAAAACTTTGAGAACTTTGTTGTGGCAATAGGTAATGGACTAATACAATACTTTCTTTATCATTGGTATTAATATATACATTGGGGGGTAGGAATAAATGAGCAACAGTTTCTCTCCAGGGAGCTTGCACAAGAGAGAATGATAAAATGAGCCATAAGGCTTCAAAATACTAATGTTGTCCATTCATATAAACAAGTAATATGTGCTGATAAACATATGGACACAGAAGAATGGCTTTGGGGATGGGGAGGAGAGGACGATCAGGAGGCGGGACAAGGGGATTATGAGAGTTAATCTTCACTGTCAACAAGACAGGATTTAGAATCACCATAGAAACACACCTTTGGGTCTTTCAATGAGCCATTTCTGGAAAGGTTTAACTGAGGATGGACACCCACGTTGAATGTGGGAGACACTGCCCATGAGCTGGGGTTCTAACATGAATAAACAGAAAGCAAGCTAACCCCAACACTCGCCTCTGCCTGCTTTCTGCCAGTGACTGTATGTATGCCTCACTTCTCCAGCTTTGATGGACTGTGCGCTGAAAGCCTGCTCCATGGAAGTCCTCACTCCCTTGAGCTGCTAAGGTCATGCATTGGGTCCCAGCAATGAGAACAGAAGCTAATGCAGACAGAGGGGAAAAGGTTCAAGGAGAGCAAAGTACACATGCAAATGCCTTAATGGGATCCTCTGCTCAGTTTGCAAATTTAAAAAATATTGAAAAAGAGCATGATACTAAGAATAAATAATGTAAAAATGGCATATAGAAAAGTACCTTTTTATTCTACTTGTGAAACTCTAGGGCTTTATAGGCTCAAATGACACCACATGAACCACCTGAGTATTTTAAGTCTACACTGAGCTTGGGTCTTTAAGTGTCAACAGATCTGCAACCCAGCTATCTGAAACTAGGTACACTTTTGCTTCCTTCTGAGGCTCCATATTTTTCAGTCTTGTTGCTGGGACACCCTGTCACTCCATCTGGTTGCTTTAGGGCTTCTATTCATGCTTGTGATGGTCTTATCCACTCTATTCTTATAGCTTTGCAGCTTATATCTCTCCACCAAATCTCTCCTCAGATTACTGAATCCACTGCCTACCCACAATATCTATTTAAAATCTACGAATGTCTTAAATGTCTAACAGGCAGCACAAAGTTAACACTCCACAAACTTATGCCCCTTCCTGTAGACCCACAGCAATGCCTTTGGATAATTAACTGCTATTAGTATGTTCTGCTACTCAAGAGCGAGCCTTGGAGGCATCAGCTCCCTCACTCCACATGGGCAAATATAGCCAAGCTTACATTCACAGGCAGATGTGACATGTCTCACCATGATAATCTCAACCACCACTGTCTGAGTGGTCACTAAGTGGATGGCTGTAATGGTGCCCTTACAGGTTTCTATGCCTTGGTCCTTGTCCCCAGAACCTCACAGTAGTTGTAATAACCTTGCCATATATGATTCATACATGGCTCATTTGGAATATTTGAAACATTAGAACAATCTAGTTCATACTAATGGCCCATACCATAAAACCCTATTAACTATCTCCCTGCTCCTTAGACTACCCACGCACTTAAGCAGATCTGCTGGCCTCCTGATCACTCTGCAGTGTGTAAAAATACCTGCCTATAACTGTAGTGATACCTAATGCTCATTCTGCTTGGATGGCTCTTCCCATGGATATTGCAAGCTCACTGAAACCTGGGCCCATCTTTTCTCTTTGTGTTCCATCCAATAGCCTCTTCCTCCACACAGTCCTGCCATGAAATGTGGTCTCATCACAGGCCCACAATGGGACCCACTGATGGTAGACCAAGAAACATTTCTTGCTTATAAGACTATTTTCTCCAATATTTTGTTACAATAATAGAAAACACTGTATTCATGCTTTCTTGACCTCTTTGTGAAGGTTGCTTAATTGTCAGCTTCTCAGCTGACTAACCAACCAGTCTGAGAGTCCTCCATTCACTAACCAATCACTGGAGGAGTCCTCCACTCTCCCTTTAATAGCAGTATCTTGAGTGAGCACATATGCACAAACCTGCACAAACATATCCCATCATGTACCCATAATACACAACAGAAACAGTTCAACATGTACACACTACATGCACATGGTCCAATATATACCCACAGCTCACATAGGCTCCATCATGCATACACACATACACATAGACACATTTCAGCATGTACACACTCCATTCATGCACATACAAAGACACATATACATACTAGCATGTGCCCCATCCCCACATATGAAATATTCTCCCTCAAGTCTGCAATGCCTATTTCCTATTTCTACCTCATTTTTGGTATTAAAAATTAAAATTACTTCCTTTAATGCATGTTTTACTGTTTTATTTGTCCCACAGTGGTGTGGTGAAGATTGCTTGTATTAGAAGACAACTCTTAAAATTTTCAGGAATTTTGCAAATTGCTCATTAATGTAATGCTATCACTAAAAATGATTAAGTTTCCAATTAACTATAAGAACAAAAGGCACTGCACATATAAAACACATAATTTCCTCATTATTACTCCACTGAACTTTGTGTTGGTAGCATTGTGAACGCTACTTCGCCAGTACTAGGGGCATGGAGTTAAACTCTTCCCAATTTTGTATTCGGGAACATCACTTCTATAGCTTAAGATGGGATGTGGTGGGGGATAGTTACACCATGGAAATGAGCAAACAGGAGAAAGAGGGCTTTCTGTTCCCACAGAGTCAGCTGTCCAACAGCGGAAACAGTTTCCAGCATCAGCAAGATTCGCCTCTGCTGCCTCCCCGAGTACAGTATAGCGATCAGCATGGCATCCACCCCACATTGTAATACGATGAAAAATGAAGCTCTCCAAAAGTCACTCGCAGAAGTCTAATGAAAAGGAGCTGCAAAAATGAAGTCTATTCTCATTTTATAAAACACATGGTTTCATGCAAAACTCTCCCTATTAAATTATGGCACGCTAATTCAAATAAATGTCTCATAAAATGATGATTCAACTCAGCTACACCTGGCATCTATCCAAACAAATAATCAAACACTCTAAGCTGATACTTTCTTCTCTCAGAGTTCTCTGTTTAGTTTTACAGTTCAGCAAATTTGTAAAAGGCTGTGTGTGTGTGTGTGTGTGTGTGTGAGAGAGAGAGAGAGAGAGAGAGAGAGAGAGAGAGAGAGAGAGAGAGAGAGTGAGTGTGTGTTGGAAAGCATGTCTTTAGCTAAAGATCAGTTGCACAATTAAATATTGCTGCTGATAAAAATGTGTTTTTTTTCTTATTTTGATAACATTTCACCTTTTAACTACTAGAAGCTATAAACACAGACAACAAATGCATCACTGTCCCACAACAAAGAAAATCAATGCCTTCTAAAAGCAATATATAGCAAGTGGTCTTCTTAATTACTTGTTAAATGACCCAGGATGTTTTTTATTACCAGCTAAATGGAATAAGCAATGCACAGTAAAATGAGATAAAACATGATGTTTAATTTACTCAAGATACGAAACATTTCGGAATTTAGAAAGTCTGTGGGCGTTGATCCAATGACGTTCATCTTTAATGACGTTCATCTTTGAGCACAAAACAGGTTTCTTGAAATCTTTCAAAAGACACAGAGGGAGTCACATGTAAGTGTACACACACTCACACAAAGGGAAGTAGAGAGGGAGGAAGAGAGGGGGGAGGGAGAGGGAGAGGGAAAGGGAGGGAGGGAGAGAGGGCCAGGGAGCAAGAGAGAAGGGGGAGGTCTTTTAAAGGATTTAAATTTATTTGCTTATAAAATTAAACCTGTTTCACTCTTCAAATTTTGATGTATGAAAGTACTTTTAAATTAGCCACTAAGTTCTCTATGTGAAAAAGTTTACCTGGCATGTGACAGTAAGATTTTGTTAAGGTACTTCACAGTCTTTTATATGATTGCAAAATACTTCATTAACATTTCAGAAAAGCTAAGGTGGCTAACCAAACATTGTACACTTAGGAAAAAGTACGTAGCAAATGTTCAAGCCTGAGGGATGTGGAAGATGTTACTGGCTGGTCTTTCAAAAGGAAGAGACGGAATATCACCAACTTCTCCAGGCTACACAGGTGTAAGGAAGAATTCACCCCAGAGTTTGGCTGAGCCCTCCATCTGTTCTTCCCAGCAAACATCTGAGCTCTAAATGGTTTTCATTGTCATGTTTCAAACATCATTTGTTTAGCAGTTTGCTCTGCTCTTACCTACTGTAGCTTTGCTTTCCCCTTGCTGTATATCACATGATGTACCTTAGGTGGCATTCTCTCACTAAGTTTCACAGTAAAAACTCAGACCCACGCACCGCAAATCTTACAGTGAGTCTTTCTTGCAAACTTTC
>LR749499.1:563046-638984 GCA_902729485.2 Mus minutoides
CATTCACATGTGTGGACAGGTCCCCTCTCAGGTTAGACAAGAGTGTCAGATCCCCTTAAGCTGAGGTTTGAGGTTTCAGGGAGTTGTGAGCCACCTGATGTGGGTGCTGGGAACTGAACTCCATCCTTTGTAAGAACAGAAAGTGCTTTAACTACTGAGTCAGTTCCCAGGCTCTGAGAAGGTGGATTTTATAGTCAAAGCCTATGTGGTGCTGTAATTCCAAGCCTGGCCAAGAATTCACAAAGTGTCTAAGAGTAACTAAGAATGAATGCCAAGCTGGGGATGGCGTACCTTTAATCCCAGCACTCGGGAGGCAGAGGCAGGTGGATCTCTGTGAGTTCGAGGCCAACTTGGTCTATAAAGTGAATTCCAGGACAGACAAGGCTACACAGAGAAACCCTATCTAAAGAAAGGAAGGAAGGAAGACAGGAAGGAAGGGATGGAGGGACAGAAGGAAGTGGGAGGGAGGGAAGGAGGGAGAGAGGGAAGGAGGGAGGGATAGATACACTTTGAAGAAACAATACAAGGACTGTAAGAGGATGGGAGATGCTCAAGAGTAAGACCACCACACGGTCTGAGGTAGTTATGGATGAAGAGTGACAGGGAGACTGGGCACTCAGCTTTCCACAAGCCACCAGAAAGCAACAGTTTTCGAGGTAAGGACACGTTTTTAGGGCAGTAATCATTTGGTCACTGCTCTGTTCTGTGAAAGCCCCATCACTTTTCCAGACAGTGCTTAAGATACGAAGAGTGTTTGCACTTAATAACTCTCTTCAGTATCAATTACAGGAGAGTTTTTATAAAATTACTATGTATATTACTTTATGGCTGTTTTACCACTAAGTGGGCTATGTAGAATACAATTTTATTTCCTATTTCTACTTTACAACTTATACAGCAATGAAAATTAAATACCTAGTCATTACTTAATATGACATTTTAATAAAATACTATGAAAGCACAGGCCTGTTCATATTTAAATATGTCAATAACAATCACTCACAAAGTTTTATAATGTGTTAGATGCCATAATTCCTTTCAAATACTAAATATCTATATTTGTTCTGAGTTGGAAACTAATATCTAACTGTTAACAGTCCAGAAGAGTTCATGGGCAGGGATTTTAAGGCTTCCTGTTATAACTCACTCATTACAGTAATTGTTATAAATTAAATATCTTTATATTATATCAAAATAAACCATCATAATACAAACATATCCTCACATCAAAGGGACATCTAAGATAATTCCACAGGTAACTTTAACACAGCAAACACTATGAGAGTCTCACACCACAAAATGAAACTCTGTGAAATCTACATGAAATGAAAATCCCAATGTTGAAGACAACTCTGCAAACATTATACAATAAATGACAACTATGAACTTTTCATGTGCACTCTTGATTATCTATAATCCAGGCAAATAGAAGTTTTAAATAACCAGTGTTTTGACAGTATCAAAGTTGCTATGAGAATTTATTTTTAAAGCCAGCTTTTGCAGTATGTCATGGGCCCAGAATAGTTTGGGCCAGCATGCCACCTCCTCCCACATGGAGGGCGCACTGCTCAGTCACTCTGATCTGCCAATTAGACACAACTTCCATCAGGCTCTTCCCAGAGGACTGACTGGACCCAGCCTTGGTTACTCATTAATTCCATAGCAAACCACAGCCCTCTCGATGGCTTGAAGCTGTCACCATCCCATATCCACCTGTCATGCAAAATGATCTGTGGTGTCACCTGGCAAGTTGTCCACCATGGCAAGTAGCTCTCTTAGTATCCCTGACCAGTAAACTCCTAAATAGAACTTGAAGCAGATAAAAATAAACAGGTATGGAAATCTCTGAGCCCCCAGTTTCTACCCACTTAACTTAACTTACCCATGAGTAAGTTGCTTCTCAGGATACTCGTTGTAAGGGTGCTTCACACTTACATATTATAACAATTAGGATTTTTATTGTTTTAGAGTTTTTATCACATAAACCATTTTACATAAACAAAGGAGCCTAACTATGAAAAGCATAATAAAATCATTTTGCTTAGCTGACAAAGTATGTCCCAGTCTAAGAATTTCAGTATCCTATTAGAAAACTAACATCCAAGAAAATCTTTAAGAACTTGAGCGCCCCCTAAGAATAACTGCCATTTACATAGTTATTGCAAATACTTCAGTCTGCATTCTATGACAAAATCCCTCATGTTCAGGAGTAGTGATAAAACGTGCCTTCTATAATGCTGACAATAACGTAGATGAAACATATTTTTAAGAGCTCTTACTCTTTTAAGGTTGTTACACATTAGTTTTAACAATCCCACAGAGTTCAAGGGTTGGCTTCTAAGGCTTCCTGTCCATAAGAAGGTGTGACAGTTTTAAGTATCTAAGCACCAGATGTTGGTACATTCAGAGTCATAAAACAAACAATAGTGGACATAAAAGGATGGAGATCTGAGCAGATGTGGTTAAGAATGTTGGCTTCTATACGCTTACCAACTGTCACCTATACAGTCAAAAAGTTGATAAAGAAATTTCAGAATTAAACTGTCCCATAGACCAAAATGGACTTAACTTACATCTACAAAATGTTCCATTCAACAGATAAAGAATATACATTCTATAATAGCCCATAGGATTCTCTGTGAAATATATTACAGTTTAGGCAAGAAAACAAGTCTTAACAAATATAAATAAAAAATAGAAATAATTTCTTGTACCTTATCAGGTTGTAGAATAAAATAGAGATTCAATACCATAGAAGCTAGAGAAACTGCATACACATTCTTGGATACTGATCAAAACATTATTGAATGGTTATAAGGTCATTAAATAAATTAGGAAGGAATTTAAAATTTTTTAAGAATTAAATGAACACTAAAGAAAGACCAGAATCTTTAGGATACAGTAAGGTGATTTTAGGAGGAAACATTTTAGCTGTAAATGCTTACATAAAACCAAACAAAAAGGGAAAAAGTGAAACCAAAGAAATAACTCAGAAATATCTTAAATCAACAACATAAAGATGTATCAAGATCTTAGGAAAAGAAGGCCTCAAGACCCAAACCAATAGACAGAAAGAAATTATAAAGGTCAGGGAAGAAATTAATAAAATAGAAACTAAAAGAACAATACAAAGAATCTATGGAACAAAGGTTTAGTTCTTTAAAATGATATGATTGAAAAGTTCTGATCAAGGTAACTGAAAAAATGGAAAAAAAGACTCAATAATTAATAAAATTAGAGGTAAAAAGTATTGTTTCCTAAAAAGGATAATTTAGGAAAATCTGTAATGAAAAATATGGCAAGTCTGGAAAAAATGCATACATTTCTAGATAAATATGACCTTCAAGAATTAACAAAGAAAAGCTCAAGACTAGATAGGTTCACTGTTGAATTTTACCAGATGTTTAAAGAAGGTTGTTTAACAAATTATTCCAGAAAATAGGAAAGGAAGAAATACCACCAAACTCACTTTATGAAAAAGTATTATCCTGATACCAAAGCAAGGTAAGGATACAACAATAAAGAAAACCATCAGCTGATTTCCTTGATGACCACAGATACACAATAACATCTTTGTAAACTAAGTCAAACAACACATTAGAAAGATCATGCACCATGATCCAGTTGCTTTCATTCCAGGGATGCACGGATGATTCAACATACACAAATCAATACATGTAACAATACATATAGATAGACTCCAACAGAGGCTGTCTGAGCAGCAGAGGAAAGGCCTCTTCATTAATTTCAACATCATTTCCTGATAAAAGCCCAGGTGACACAGGAATCAAAAGAATATACATTAACATAATAAAAGTTATAACTGACAGAACTGTAGCCAATGCTACATTCAACAAGAAAAGCAGGAATGAGAGAAGAGGTCCTTTTCCCTTCTACTCAGGATGATGCTGATGTCTTAGAGGGATAAGGCAGGGAAAGAAAAGGGATAAAAATAGAAAAGGCAAGAGAAAATTAGCCCTATTTTGAGACAATGTAATCCTATCCACAAAAGCAAAAGACTTGGAAGATCAACTAGAAAAGTCTTAGATATAATAAATACTTTGGGTAAAGTAACAGGATACAATTTTAACATACACAAATCAGGAACGTTTCTACATATACTAATGAGCTTGCTCAGAAATAAATCAGGGGAAAAGCAACAAGTTTAACCTTAAACATAAAACTAATCAAGGAAGCAAAAAACTTTTATCACAAGAGCTTTACAATATGAAGAGATACTGGAAGAAGAAGAAAAGAAGAAGAAGAAGAAGAAGAAGAAGAAGAAGAAGAAGAAGAAGAAGAAGAAGAAGAAGAAGAAGAAGAAGAAGAAGAAGAAGAAGAAGAAAACCTACTATATTCACGGATCAGTAGGGTTAATCTTGTAGAACTGTTATATTACCAAAAGTGGAGATACAATTTCAATGCAATACATATCAAAAAATCAGCAACATTCTACATACAACTAGGAAAAAACCTAATATTCATTCAGAAGCAAGTAATAACCCTGAACAGCCAAAGGAATCCTAAAGTGAGAAGAGTATGGTTATATCAAAATACTTGGTTTCAAACTATACTACAAAGCCATAGTAACAAGAACAGTATGGCAGTCACTACAAACATGCAGACCAATAGAATGGAATAAAGGATGTGGAAGTAGGTTCACAGAGCTACAGCCAACTAAATTTTAACAAGAGTGCCAAAACATACTTTGGAGAAAAGAGAACCTCTTTAATATACAGTGCTAGGAAACTTGAAGCACCAGAAGGTGGATGAGATTGGATCCTCACTTCTCACTCTCCAAAAATCAGTCCAAAGGAATCTAAGATCTTAATGTAAGACCTAAAAATAGTTATTAGAGAAATACACAGGGAAAATATTTCCAGATATTGTGAGCTGTATTTATTACTTTTTGTTGCTATGATAAGACATCGTAGTTAAAGGCCTCTCCCTTATGGAAGAAAAGTTTGTTTTGGCTTCCAGTTCCACAGAACTGCCCATCCATGTTTAATGCATCAGTGTTGACAGTAGCCAAGAGTCAGCTTGTGTAGATGCCCACTAACAGGTGACAAGATAAATAAAATGTGGTGATACACACAATGGAGCTTTTATTCACTTATGGAGAAGACTCAGGCAATGACATCTGCAGGGCCTAGATGAGAGATTATCACGGTAAGCAAATTAAACCAGACTCAGAAAGACAAACACCACATGGTGCCTCAGATCCGACTCTTCACTACAAGGAAAGCTGCTTGACATTATTACCTCCGTGCGTCCCTCTGTGATGGACTGTACCTTTAAACTATGAACCAAAATATGATCTCAAATATTGGTCAAACTATGAACTAAATAAACTCTTCTGTAAGTTGTTTTTGATAGGCATTTTGTCATATAACCAAGTGTGTATTTGACTCTCTCTCTCTCTCTCTCTCTCTCTCTCTCTCTCTCTCTCTGTGTGTGTGTGTGTGTGTGTGTGTACAGCACATCGTCTTTATCCATCTATCCGTCTATAGACAACTGTTTATTTCTATATCTTGTATATTGTAAGCAATGTGACAGGCTCGGTGGCCTTGGAGAATGCAATGATAATTATCTAGGCCTAGAGCAGTGGCAACGGTTCTCATCCTGTGGAAAACACAGATGTTTACATTACAATTCAAACAGTAGCAAAATTACAATTACAAAGTAACACTGAAAGTAATCTCATGGTTGGGGTTACTACAGCACGAAGAACTGTACTAGAGAGTCCCAAACTTCCTAATGCTGTGACCCTTTAATACAGTAATTTTGCTGCTGTTATGAGTCATTATGTAAATATCTATATTTTCCAATGGTTGTTTGGAGCCCAAAGGGGTCACAACCCACAGGTGGAGAACGACAGGCCTAGAGGATTGGGAAGATGTATGGATGAAGGTTGGGATGCCCCTTTTACTTCCTATTGTCCCTCCCTCCCTCCCTCCCTCCCTCCCTCCCTCCCTCCCTCCTTTCTTTTCCTTTCTCTACACTTTGTTTGTCTGCCTCAAATCAGAGGCAACTCGCAGATAGAGGCAGGACAGAGAACGTCGAGGCACTGCACCAATCTCAATGCTATCCCTGACAGTGGGATTTTTTTTCATGTGTGTAATTATCTGTCACATGTGCTACCTCTGCTCACTGAATCATATAAATCATTGTCATCACAGGTGATCATGAAAAATACATTTGATCGGCAACTTATCATTCAACTGCAATAGAACTTCAAAGCACAAGGTTACTGGAACCAGAATGAGGCACAAATCTCATAGGTTTTGTGATAAAACTGTTTTGTTTTTCCAGAGTGTTTATGTGAGGCTTCAAGTTGTCATGGGTAGGCATCCACCATGAGATGAAGGCTGTACACAGTCTCAGCTGATCCAGGCAAGCGGCCTACTGTTAGCCAAGAATGTTATTGTTTTAAAGTGTAAGTTGTCAATCACTAAACTCTGGGGCTACCCGACATTCTTCCTTCTTTCTTCCTTTCCCTTTCTCTCCTACCTTCTCTTCTCCCCTTTCCTGTCCTCCCTGCCTTCCTTTAAGGAGTTTATTGTTGCTGGATTTTGAGACTTAGTTTCACGAGGTAGTCCTGGCTAGCCTGGAACTTGCTATGTAGATTAGGCTGATTTCTTGCTTCCTACTCCCAACTCCTGGGATTAAAGGTATGTGCCACCATGCCCAGACAGGCTTGGAGGGATTTTTCTATCCTCTTTCCTTCTTTCAAAACCACCAATGTACCCACACCCATGCTCTCTTTCAAATGCATTGCCTCTTTTTAAAATTGTTTTTGTTTCTGTTGTTGTTGTTGTTGTTGTTGGTGGTGGTGGTGGTGGTGGCAGTGGGAGTAGTGTACATGTGTATGTGTGTGTGCATGTATGTATGTGTGTGTTCCTAACTGTATAAATATGACTTGCTCAGTTCATATAATGTTACTTGTATATACAATGCTTTCAGGGCTGACCATTTGGTATTAGAAATCCAATTGGGGTGCTCTTCCCTGGAGAAGAAAATGACTGAGAGATTCTGATAAAAAACTACTTGTATAACAAAGACTTTAACAGCACAGGCTGTATCAGTACCCACAGAGCTGACCCTGCATGCTTCCCAGACTAGATAGATAGTTCAGAAATTAAGACAGCAAGCCATTTTTGTAGAAGATCTGAGTTCAGTTACCAGCACCCATGGCTCACCACCATCTGTCGCTCTAGCTCCAGGGAAATCTGTTCTGGTCTCCTAATGCATCTGCACACATATACACACACAGAGAAACACATATACATACACGCATGTACACATACAGACACACATATACACACAGAGATACATACAAAGATACACACAAAGACATACACAGGTGCACACACACATATACATATATACAAAGAGATAAATATCCATAATTAAAAGTAATAGTAAGTAAATATTATAAAATGTGTTTTCCAGACTAATAGGAAAAGAAACCCCAGCACTTGGGAGGCGGAGGCAGGCGGATTTCTGAGTGGCTACACAGAGAAGCCCTGTCTCAGATGAAAAGAAAAGGAAAAGAAGAATAAATGGAAGAAAAGCTCACAATATGAGCTGCACTGGAGATCCATTTACAGAGCACGAGGCTCAAATGCTTTCGCAAGTGCACCATCTATATGCACGTGGCATGTGCTACTTTGTTGTTTAGTTCTCTCTATGTAGAGATTACTAAATTAAACCAGGGAAAATATGAGGTGGCTTAAGACATTAATCTTCTCCAGTCAGTGCACCTCAATGGGAACATGAATATAAATGCCTCACTTCCTCAATGTTAAGTCATGATTAATGGACGATGAATCTCAACTTACTTGGAAAAAGAAACCTGCATTGTGGGATCCTAGTGACCGAAAGAAACCTTTGATTTTCCTTTGAAACAAGACTAATTTAAATTTTAAGTTATATGTATATGCAAGTGTTCCTATGTGCAAGTACATACACAAGAAGGCAGGTGCCCAAGGAGGGAAAGTGTTAAAGCCCCTGGAGCTGCTAAGCCATGGACCACCCAATGCTGTGCTGGGAACCAGTCTCGGTTCCTCTGCGAGAACAGTTCACAATCCTCACCTCTGAGCTATCTTTTCAGCTCCCAAGCATTTCATTTTTTTTAAACTTTCTAGAAACAGGAAAAAAGCAACAGTTGGAAAGTGAAACCATGGTTACTTAGCAGAGGACACATGGATCTTGACGTATGTGTCAGCCTTGTCCAGTTCCAACCTCAAAAACAAAACGATACTTATCCTGTGTGTGGACATGCCTCGAAAAGTCTTCAAAGTCCCTTGGAATTGTGGGATCTAGGGGAAAATGACTGCAGCAACAATGTGCCTGCAGTCTGCAGTCTGCAGTAGCAGGGGCTGGAATGCACTTTCCCCATAGTCTGAAACAGACTGATAGATAGCATCAGGTGTCAGAGCTCTCAATGTCTGTCTGCAGCCTTCCTCACCTTCTCTCCAGCCCCCATGAGTCTTTAACATGCTCAGAGTTAGTTCTTCCTAGTAGTAGGGGTAAGCTAAGGCCTTGCCCTGTTTTGTCTGTTACTGTCTATAGACAGACACAGGTCCATCTACACAGAGGCTGCAGGGGGTGACAACAGTGGACACCGTGGCACTGGCAAGCTGGAATGAACCTGTTGCTCTCATCACTTGGTGCAGACCCAGTGTACTGACCTTTGTTCTATTCTGTGTCCTTTATACTCATCCTCATGCAGATAGACTCCTGACTGCTGGCCATGAATCATCCACATTAGTGACAAAGGGTCTCTCCATCCCTTACCCAGGAAGCCTCTTCCTTCTGGGGGTGGGAGAGAATCTGGGTCCCATCAGTTGTCCTTTCTTGCCATGACACCGTGCCCCAGCTTGCCCTTTCCAGAGGCAATAGCAAGGCCCAGAAGCTCTGGAGATCGATTTTAACTCTGGATTCTTGCCAGGGCTCTGCCATTTGGAGCCAAGGTTACATTTGCCTTAAAACTGATGAGGGCAGGAAAGAGGAGGCAGCAGCTGGCTGGAAATAACGACTCCTGCTTCTGTCTTTGCCTGCAGCCACACAAATCCACACTAGGTACCAGGCACTAAGGGCTGAACCCAACTTTTTGGGTTCATGCTTTCTCTATGAACCCAAATCATAGAAAAAAAAGCTTCATTAAGGCAGAGATGCCCTTGAGTCTCAATTCATCAAGGGGAACAGCTCACTACAGAAGGTTTCCCTCTACCTACAAGACAGACAGGAGCTGGTATAAACAACTGTAAATAACTGATCTCACAGACAGTAAACCATAGAGTACAATTCTAGGTCAAGATTCTGAGGTTTTAAATGAACTGTCGCTTAGAATATGTGATATTTATCATGTAAGTGTGTGACAGCCATTCTGTAAGAACATGCTGTCAGGTTATATTGCAGCATCCCTTACCCTACTTTTAAAGCATAGCACAATCTCACCCAAAGGCAAACTTGCCTGACCACATTTCTCCTTAAAGGATGCTGGACAGTATTTCAGAACCTTCCCTTGGTATACAGCTGTCTCCAGTCACATACCTGACAGATTCTTGGTGTTAAAATTAGTTTTTATTTTATCCCCTTTAACTCTCTCCATTTTGTAGAAAATTTGAATTCCAGGATTTATAACAGAGTAAAATGATGATTGGTGTAATAAAGGCCAGAGACCAAAATCGCAAGCACTCTCCAGCCTGGTAGGTGGCACCTAGATGAGGAAAGTGGCTCTAGGTGTTCAGGGCTTGCCGTGTACCCAGCTCAGTTCCCTTGGCATCCATGCAGGGCTGGCACAATCTTCCCGTCTTAGGAAATAATAAATGTATTTAAAATCCCTTTTGTTTTTCTTCCTGATGTCTTTGAACTCTTTTGCTTGAGTCTGCTTCTCCATGGTTGTAATACAGTTCAGTATTAAATATACACATATATACATGGATATATGCACATATGCATATATGTACCTATATAATGTTATATGTGAGCACTTCATTTTTTCAGCAGATTCTCTCCCCCCTCCCTCTTCCTCTCCCCCACTTCTCATTTTCTTTTGTTTTTTTTTAGTTTTCATCAAAACAGTGTTTCTCTATGTAGCCCTGGCTGTTCTGGAGCTCACTCTGTAGATCTGGCTAGCCTCAAACTCACAGAGACCCACCTGTCTCTGCCTCTGCCTTCTGCGTGCAAGGCTGGGATTAAAGGAGTGCCCCACCACTGCCTGGCTTGCATTTACATTTTATTTTATTTTATTTTATTTTATTTTATTTTATTTTATTTTTGTCATAGATGGAATGTGATCAATTTTTTCTCTTTTTATTAGGTATTTTCTTTATTTACATTTCAAATGTTATCCCCTTTCCTAGTTTCCCCTCCGAAAAACTCCTATCCTCTCTCCCCTTCCCCTGCTCCCCAACTCACCCACTCTGATTCCCAGCCCTGGCCTTCCCCTATACGGGGGCATAGAACCTTCATAGGACCTAGGGCCTCTCCTCCCATTGATGACCGACTAGGCCATCATCAGCTACATATGCAGCTAGAGCCACATGTCTCACCATGTGTTTTATTTGATTAGTGGTTTAGTTCCAAGGAGCTCTGGGGGTACTGATTAGTTCATATTGATGTTCCTCTTATGGGGCTTCAGACCCCTTCAGCTCCTTGGGTACTTTCTCTGGCTCCTTCATTGAGGACCTTGTGCTTCATCCAATGGATGACTATGAGCATTCACTTCTGTATTTGTTAGGCACTGGCAAAGGCCCTCAGGAGACAGCTATATCAGGCTACTGTCAGCAGGCTCTTGTTGGCATCTGCCATAGTGTCTGGGTTTGGTGGTTGTTTATGGGATGGATCCCTGGGTGGGGTAGTCTCTGGATGGTTGTTCCTTCAGACTCTGCTCTGAACTTTGTCTCTGTAACTCCTTCCATGGGTATTTTGTTTCCCCTTCTAAGGATTCTGAGCTCCTGGGCTAGTATCCACTTATCAGTGAATGCATATCACGTGTGTTCTTTTGTGATTGGATTACCTCACTCAAGATTATAACAACAACAACAAAAAAAAAAAACCAAAAACAAAAACAGATGATATCCTTCAGATCCATCCATTTGTCTAAGAATTCCATAAATTCATTGTTTTTAATAGCTGAGTAGTACTCCATTGTGTAAATGTACTACATTTTCTGAATCCATTCCTCTGTTGAAGGACATCTGGGTTCTTTCCAGCTTCCGGTAACTGCTAATTCTGTATGGAAATTCTATGATGTAACACCCTCAGTTTCCAAACGATTTAAGGAACAGTTAGGTTTTCTTTCATTTCCACTGGGTACAGTGACTCCTTTCCATTTGTTCTAAAGCTCACATCTATCCCTTATTGGTGCCAACTTCATTAGTAAGGGAATTACCTATTAAATGCTATTTTTCATAGGAAAGACAAAAAGGCTACCCCTGTTTTCTTAACACCCATGATACAGTATATTATCCATATTAGATTCATATGGAGTGAGTGTGTCATGCAACCCCTGAAAGAGCTTTGTACCCTCTGTGCTTCAGGAAGCAAATGGAAACAGGCTAAGGAGGTTTAGCTAACTTTGGCAAAGTAATGGTGGCCAGATGTGAATTCCAACAGATTCCAGGGCAAAGACCCACCCAGTTAAGCCTACTGTGTGGTTCTGTCACGAATCATAATCTGTTAGCTGTGAAAAAGTTTCATTTTACCTATTTATTTGGATGGTGGTTCTCTTCCTGTTCTTTGCTTGATACATGATCACCTCTTGGCTAGTTCTTCTGGCCCAGGAAGAATCAGAATGGGAAACCTTCAGGAAATACTGATTTGGGTGGGGCTGTGCATTTCTAAGGCTAATCTCCCATCACCTAGCAGCTACTTCAGTGTTAATGTCAGTAGAAAAAATTAATATACCTCTTAGCACCTAGCCATGCTTTTTGTCTTCATAAAACTCACCAAATATTAGCTAATTAATCCTAATGAAAGCTTTCAGTATCTGTAAGGTCAAATTCATTCTCAACAGGCATTTATAAGCAGACAAGCTGTGTTTTCCTAATTGATGAGGCCTCTGGCTCACTCTCATTATGAATCATTGCTTTAGATTTCCAAGGCCTACCCAAAGTCCTGAGGGAATAGCAGGCTGAGGTTCCCCATCACTGGGCAGCCCAGGGTTTGTCAGAGCTTTCCCCTGCTGCCCTGTTGCCCTCTGAAAACAGGGAGCAGGAACAATCTGATACACCAATTTATAATCGTTCTATCCATGTTAATACTATGTTTTCCTTTTTTCTAACTTCTACAGACAACACCCGAGGAATAAATAAATTATTAAACTTTAACATGTAGGTAAGCATTAAACACTCATGTGAAACACACATTGCTAGTTTCCTGTTTGACTTTATATTAAAATTTTACATATATCTAGGGATGGTGGTACCTACCTGTAATTCCAGCAGTAAGAAGGGTGGCCAGGAGAATTCCAAGTTTGAGGCCATCCTGGGATACATAGTGAGTGCAAAGCTATCCCACACTACTTAGTGAGACAATAACTCAAATAAATAAGTCTATCTACATGACATACTTATACAGTCCAAAACTGCTCAGCAGATCTAGGATTAATATTTATTTATACTCTCTTGGCACATGTGTGTATGTGTGTGTGTGTGTGTGTGTGTGTATGTAAAAAGTAGGACTTTCTAATATTTTAAACATTCTGTTTACAAGAATTTAAAAAAAGAAGCATGTGTGTTACAAGCAAATCTAAAATGAATGCACAAAACAACTGTCCTAAGCATGAACACAGATGGCCAGGACAATGGTGTGAGGAAATCCCCTCAGGAACATCCTTGTCCTCACAGTAATGGAGAAGCAGTGTGGTGGGAGTCAGGTACTCCAGCCACCCAGGCAAGCCAGCTAGGAACATACAAATGAGACAGGGTTCCAGGATGTCACATGATGGAAACGCAAGATTTCAAACTAATAATTCAAACCTATTTCACTGCATACATCTTTAAACTTTCCATGACTCCTAGGAAAAATAATCAATCAATCAATCAATCATCAATCAATATTCTTATTTTAGAAAGGGAAGCAATGAATATTGTTAGTGAAAATGGAGTTATGGAAAAAGAGACCATGTTGTCTATATGTTCTCATTTTAAAACTCAAATTAATTTTCAATTTACTTTCCACTGAGATGAAGGGCTGCGGGGCCTGAAAAAAGAAAAGAAAAGAATGGAAAAGAAAAGGAAAGGAAAGGAAAGGAAAGGAAAGGGAAGGGAAGGGAAGGGAAGGGAAGGGAAGGGAAGGGAAGGGAAGGGAAGGGAAGGGAAGGGAAGGGAAGGGAAGGGAAGGAAAGAAACTGTGAATGTGAACCAATGGAAAACACACACCGCAGGGAAAGCAAAAAAGCACCTCAAAGTTAGCTTGACGCACCCTCTAAGGTTAGTGGCAGATTAACATGAATGGAACAGTGCCTACAACAGAAAACTGGACACTGCTGGAACCATGTTTTAGATGAAAATGAGGAGCTGCTGATCTATGGGGTGGGCTAAGTGAAGAGACAGACCTGTAGTCATCAAAAAGGTTATTTAAAAGCATTCTCAACTTGATATATTCACTTGCTAAGAGTCTCAAAGCAAAGTATTGTAAATCGGGCAGCGTGAGCTTCTCTCTGTCTCTCTGTCTCTGTCTCTCTGTCTCTCTGTCTCTCTGTTTCTCTGTCTCTGTCTCTGTCTCTGTCTCTCTCTCTCTCTCTCTCTCTCTCTCTCTCTCTCTCACACACACACACACACACACACACACACACACACACACACACACACTCTAGAGCTGAAGGACAGAGACTCCTGAGATCAAGGTGCTGCCATTACCCCTCATGACTCATGGCAGTCTCTCTCTAGGTTTTTGGTGCTCTCTCCTGGCAACCTCTGGCCTCCTTGTCCTCTGCTATAGCCCCCTTCGTGGGCGTGTGGCCATCTTCTGATATAGGCATCTACCTCTTTATTTTTTCCTTTTAATTAAGGCATCTATTTTACCGAATTAGTGGTCTATTATACTCCATCATGAGTTCAGCTTAACTAATTACACCAGCAGCAAACCTCTTTCCAAATAAGGTCACATTCTGAGGCACTATTAGTGGGTTGGCAGTCCACAGTTGAATGGTTTGTGTGATAATTCTGCCCCTCTAACCGACAGGGATGCTACTGTTGCTGTATACAATTTGAGTGTATCCACCAACTGCAGTGCTTTGACCCAGAATTTCAGTATCTATGAGACATGCTAATTTATAGAGTATTGGATCTCAGAGAAACCCATCAACCAATGTTTAACTGAGTAAAAAGCTCTTAGTGGTGATAACTAGAGAAAATTGGTGGGCATGTGCATAGATAGGGCAATATCTCAAAACCACCGGAGAGGTCTTGCACACAGAGAAACTGCTATTCAGCCTGGATACAGTAGCAGCCACTTAAATACCCACTGACAGTATCATCACCTTGCCGATATCTCAGTGGTGAGTTTGGTTCAGACTGGGAAAAAATTTAAAGATGATATTATAACTGTTTGCATATTCATTATTGTACAAAGTGAGAGTAACTCTGAAAGCCTTTTCTGCTTACTACACAGTCATACTTCACAGAATATTCTAGTCAGTTTTCAGAGTCTATTTTAGAAAACATTTTAGTCACACCTAAAATGCCATTAAAGACTCATGACCAGAAATACTACTTCTAAGCATTTACCTCAAGGAAAAAAGCTTAGATTACTGAATATTAGTGCTGTGTATGAGAGAACAATAACAATGGTTTGCTTGTCCATAGGGCTACCTCCTAGTCCCACGCCACACTCTGGTATCTTTGCAAATCACCTGGGGTAGTGGGGGATGCTATAGTGGAGAAGCTAAATGTCTTCGTCCATAACCTGGCAGAGCAGGGTCTCTTGTACATAGAAGACATGGAGTATGAAATGTCTCCCATGTCCTAGTTTGTGGATTAAGAATCATAGATGGTTTACCTCATGTATATTCGGCTATTTAGTTTTGTCCTTCCTGGTTTTTGCAAAACTTGTCTAATGAAGAATCTATAGTTCTCTGGTTGGTTAGCTGGATTATAGTAAAGTGGGTCAACTGAAAAGTAGAAACATTAGGCAGAAACTGTCTTCTAAAGAAGGCTTCATTTTTATTTTTAATTATTTGTCTGTGTTTGTATGTGCATGTGAGTGCAGTGCTCATGGAGGCCAGCAGAGGGCATCTGGGCCTCTAGAACTACACTTACACCAAATCTGGGTATCTATCTATTTTTGTGGATCACCAGATGTGGGTGCTAGAAAGCACTACAACCTCTTAATTGCTGAACCAACTCTACAGCTCTGAGAAACAGTAATTTTCTTTAGGATTTTATTTTGTTTCAAATATATTTAAAAAATAAGATTTATTCCTGGTTAAATTTAAACAAATTTTTGTTGTTTTGTTAGAGCATTGAATTTAGTATGCAAAATGTTTTTCTTTGTATCAAATATTTATGTTTGACTATTGTTGCTTACAATAAATTAAAAGAAAAATAAATGTTAAGAATGATCCTTTGGGTGAGCAGAAATACTTGGTGCATTTCCAAAATTTGGCCAACATTTCAGGCAGGGCCAATAAGTATTCTGACTAATACTTACAATGCAACAATTTTCTTTTACAAATAAAAATTCACTTTCTGGTTTTGTTTTTTGTGTTAGGGGAAAGAGGGGGCTAGGAGGGCTAAGTTCTCCCTTGGAAAAGAGGCACTGCATGGTGGTCAAGTGCTTACAAGACAGGAACCCAAATTGTATCTTGGTTTTCTTATCAGCTTTGCAATTTGATACAAAGTTTTCTAAAATGTACATGCCCCATTTCCCCCCTGTGATTATGAAGAATGACCTTAATTCTGTACTATAAGGATGGAACTCTGTGTAGAGTCCCCAGGTTTGGAGTGGAAACATCTCATAGCTCTTCTGTGACTATCACGGAGATCACACTCACAGGGACACCTTCACAGGGAGAGATGGTAAAAACTACCATATAATTTACAAAACTCACCCCTACTTTATGAAGGGTAACTTGTTTTTTACATTATATGAAAGTGTGTCTCCATATTTTCAGTTGTTAATTCTGTAGCAGCAGACAGCTAAATGCTGGCAGGATATTGGCATTGTCATTCCTTTGACCCATCACCAGTCTTTTATTTGTAAATACTTGTTCTTCCACACCTGCTCAGATACTTGAAGGTCAGACAGCCCTAGATACCTAGAGGCAATCTAGAATTGTAGCAGAGATTGTCTTGCTGTTGACTGGTTGTAACAAAGACTGGATGGCAAAATCTGGGCAGAAAGTGGAGAGTGGAACTTGCAGGTAGAGAGAATGGCTCAGGAAGAATGTAGACACTGGAGATCTGGGAGCAGATACAGAGGGAACAGACACAAATTGCAATGCAGCAGAGAAAGGTATAGAACTAGCCATACAGGCTATCGATGTAGGCTAATTAGTCAGGTTATGTTTAGAGTAGCTGGGAGACTGCACAAGTGAAAGGCCTAAGCTTTAAATTATATTAAAAGCCTCCATGTCTTTATCTATACACTGGCAGATCTCAGAATGTCCTGCTATAACTTTAGAAATTCCAGTGTTTTCTGTAGGTTTTTTTTTTTTTTTTTTTTTTTTTTTTTTGGTTTTTCAAGACAGGGTTTCTCTGTGTAGTCCCGGTTGTCCTAGAACTCTCTTTGTAGACAAGGCGGCCTCGAACTCAGAAATCTGCCTGCCTCTGTCTCCCAAGTGTTGGGATTAAAGGTGTGTGCCACCACTGCCCAGCATTTTTCTGTAGTGTTAATGATTTGCTTCTAAGAAAAATATACTTGGGGCTGGAGAGATGGCTCAGTGGCTATCTTAACTGAGCCATCTCTCCAGCCCCAAGCACTGACTGTTCTTCCAGAGGTCCTGAGTTCAATTCCCAGCAACCACATGGTGGCTCACAACCATCTGTAATGGGATCAGATGCCCTCATCTGGTGTGTCTGAAGACAGCAACAGTGTACTCACATAAAATAAATAAATAAATCTTTAAAAAGAAAAAAGAAAAATAGACTTGACTGTAAGCTTGTTAATCTTCATGGGAGTGTATTATTCAATGCCTGACTATAGAAGAAATAAAGGTGAAGGGCAAAGTAAGCAATTCAGTGCTCCACAAATTACAACCACTAGTAGCCATGCAAGCAGTTATTTCTAAATGAAGACAGAAAAGTTAAGCGCAAAACATGGTTGGCTTTTAAAAATGCTATTTTCAAAAACAATACAAATTTTGAGATGATACGTACTTCGTTGGTGGGATAAAGGTTTCCTGTGATTTATCCAGGACTGGTCTAATCAACTAAAAATCAGGGATCAAAACTCACTTGGTTCAAGGGGATGGCAGTTAAAACGCAGGAGGAAAGACGCAGGGTAGGATATGGCGGTCCAACTGGAGTCAGCCACAGTCCTATCACAAAGGAGCACCAAGGTTTAGTGGCAAATGCAGTGGCCTGAAGCTGGGCACCTTCTGAAGGAGGCAGCTGCTTTAGAAAAGGAGGAATCTGATGCACTAATGAATGGCAGCCAGTTGGCCCCTTATCTTTCCTAACCTCAAGCACTGGAGATAACTTGATTTAAGAATGAAGAGACCAGTTTAATTAAAGTTAAAAAAAAAAGAAGCCAAACAAAACCTGCCCCAGGGCCAATAGCAGCATCATAGATGCCAACTTGGAACTTGTGGCATGAGTTCTCCAAACAGTTTACATTTTCAATATCATCCCTTTTGAAGTATTTGAAATACTTTAAAATATTTTAGTTGAAAAATTCATGTGAAATGCATACATACATATATACATATACACATATATTTTAATATATGCATTTATATTTAGGAAGTAGCTAAAAACTAGGAAAAAAAATACCCAATAGTTGTAACTGAGTTATTTTCGGCCTTGTCTCTTCACGATGTAGCTAAAGCCAACAGGCTGGTGAGAGGGGTTCTGTGTCTTCCATGTGTTCTGCAGTCATAGAATCATGTAATGGACTCACATGGAAGCTTCTGCCCTGTCCACTTACTTGTCTTTATTTGTCTTTAATCGTGTACTCAGCCTGAGGGTTATTGCAGGGAGGTGGTAGGAGGGTGCAGGGTGATGAAGATAGTTATGTTGGCTAATTCTATGTCAACTCGACAAAAAGTCATCTGAGATGAGGGACCCTCAGTTAAGATAATGCCTTCATAAGGCAAGCCTGCAGGGCATTTTCCTCATTAGTTATTGATTGAGGAGAGCCCAGCCCATTGTGGGTGGTGCCACTTCTAGGCTGCTGGTCCTACCCTCTCTTAGAAAGCAGACTGAGCAAGCCATGGAGAGCAGGTCAGTAAGCAGCACCCCTTCATATCCTCTGCTTTAGTTTCTGCCTCCAAGTTTCTGCCTTGCTTAAGTTCCTGTCCTGACTTCCTTTGATGAACTATGACATGGAAGTATAAGCCAAATAAACCCTTTACTCTCTAAGTCACTTTGGACATGGTGCTTTGTGACAGCAATAGTGACCCTAGGACAAATGTCTAGACTCTAGTAAAATGGAAGTTAACTGGGAGACTGAATAACAGCTGCAAGTTGTTACGTCCATCAGACAGACTGAGATCTTTGGTGAAAGGTCATTGTTGCCTGCCTGACCCTTAATGCTTAGGCTATTGAGAGGTGCTTAAGGACGCTGGTCATCGCTAGACTGCACAACAGTTCAAAGCAGTTCTGTAATGAACAAGACACTAGCTCACTGGGGTCAACAGGCTGAAGCACAAAGAGTAGCCAGAGCCACCACCAGGAAAAGTCAGTGACTGTCAACATTGCATCTCAGAGTTGCAAGGCCCAAGGACATTACAAACACTTGATAAGAATTACTTTGAGAACTGTTCTTTTATATTACATGAGATGACACTCTATTGTACCTTACAACCCAGAATCCCACCTGTATATTTCCCCTAATGTGTTAAACATTCCAGTTATCTAGAAAAGTGAAATTGATAAATCAGACTCCCTAATGGTGGGCATAAGAGGGTTTGTTTTAAATCAGAGTGTAACTGTAGAAAACAATCATTTGGCTGTTTGTTTGTTTTTGTTGTTGTTGAAGGTTTTAACTATAATGTTTTATCAACAGTGAATGGACTGGATTTTAATACTTGTACTATCAACACAGGAGAAACATGCTGATGGAGACAGAAGGAGCATTTGGGCCTCCCTAGCATCCAGAACTCAGCTGTTAACCTTCATCCAGGGCACCCAAGGGACTGCAGCATCATGGATGACAAGGCTTCGGCCCTGACCCCATGAGCTAGCATTGATCAGTAAATGCTGCTGCTGAGAGTGTAGCCCGAGCACACGTGAAGCTCTGAGTTCCTGTCAGTCACTGAGGAGAAAGGAATAAATGTCCTGTTTCTATGCTGTATTCGGCTATGCTTGCACAACTCTGCTAGGCAATTTCCAAAAACTTGAAACAATGATGAGCTATTAAAAACTTTAGGCCAGGTAGGTGACTTTTTCTGCTCACTACTAAGTGAGCACTAGCTAACACACACTTTTGTTCTTTCATTAATACACTTTAACACCAAAGGCTGCGATCTCGAGTCTATTAAATATTAAGGTGAGGGAGACCTGCCCTTCTTAATGTCATTTTAAACAACTCCCAAGACCCGGGTTTTAGCAGACCAAAGAAGGACAAAGATCTCCAAGCATACCAAAGAAAACATGTGACTGATATAAAGAGCCAACAGGAGTCCAAAGGCAGAAGAGGAGCAGGAGGAGGAGCCAGAGGCATTTTCAAAGAGAGAATCACAGTCAGGGGAGACAAAGGAGGAGAAAGGCTTAGGAGGAAATCTATGTTGTTTCCCAATGTCACAGCTACCTCAAATACCATCTAGCAAGAGGCTGAACATTTCAAAGTGCAGAGACGCCTTGATCGGCCTTGTGCCTCTGTGCACACATTGTGAGGTATCAACTGGCACAGAACACAGCAGCTCTGCAATGCACCTGTACTTCCTATCTGATGTGGCTTGGCTTGCTGATCCATTAATAAGCCCCACAGGAGCGCCTAGCTGAGCTTTCTCCATAATCCCTCCCCACAGTTCTGAACCTGCCATGGGGATTTCTGTTAAACAGCTATTAGCAGTGACTAAAACTTCTAATCCCCCCATTTTGCCTTTATTAGCACATATAATTATCAGGCTGTTTCATTAGGGCACTGTGGAAAAACTATCTTCATTCTGAACCACCCTTTTAAAAACAGCGCTGGAATTTTTACGGAAATATCAATTCAGTCATTTTGTCTGTATTTTGCTGGCCATTACTTTAGCTAGCAGGGTAACTGGTATCTCTTCCAGAGTGTGAGGAACTTCAGAGGGCCTGGAATGGATCCATGACTAAGGCAACTACTTAGAATAGAAAACAAGCTTTCTTTAGTTAATTAGAGACAAGGGCAGATTTTAAAGCTCATTCCTGGAAAGAAAAATAGAATCTGTTTTGAGGATTAATATAGTAGTTGCATATGGAGTGGGATTCATACAACATGGGTAATTACTAAATGTAATATCATGGCACCTTTGCCCAAACTTAGTAAAGACAACCAAATTACCAGTCCTGAATGTTGAAAACCACAGGGGCAAAGAGATCCACACCTATCAATGACTCCTGCAGACTTTGTGTGCACGCACATGGCCTATCATGGGTAGTTTCTGAGACAGCTCCCTCCTCCAGGTCCCTTTCTAACTCTTGTTGTGATCTTGTCTCAAATTCAACTATTCAAGCTATCTTAGTTTCCGTGCCATTGAAAGAAAGCCTACTAAGGAAGGAGTTTTAGCCTTTACTTGGTTGGGCCTAAGCTCTGGCTCCCTGTGTCTCACTGGTTCAAGGACCAAGAAAAGAGGGGGGGGGTGACTCTACTTACTTATGAATCTATCACAGCTTTCACCAGGAAAAAGGTTGCAGTAGGAACTGCTTTGCTCATAGGATTCACCCACCTGGACTGGGGTGTCTCTGAATCCTGGGGTTTTATGAGGGGAAATTTTAAACCCTCAGTATCTAAGGTAGGGAATGGAAGGTCTGAAGCTCAGGTTTCTTATTCATAATATTTGTCCAAACTTCCAATGTAAGCTTTCACAGGCATAAATGGTTCCTAAAAATGAGAAATGATATCCACTAATAATCTCTTTAAATATAAATATAAGTGAGAAAAATTAAAAGATTGGGTAATAGAAGTCACTCAATGACATACCCCACCACAAACACCTCCCCCCAAAATAAACTGTAATAAAATCTGTTCTTTTTTTCTTATGTTTCCAAGCATGATCAACCTTTCTTTGTCTATAGACATATGCGGCCAAGGACAGTTATGAATATGATCCAACAACAAAATCATAAACTTAATTAAAACAGTATAACAACTTTTAATAATTTCTAAATAACTTGTAAGCTTGGTAATTGAGCATAAAATTTATTGAATACACTGTAATATGTCTTCATATGTAAGAGTGCCTACCACTGAACTGAAAGACCTGACTTTAATTCCTGGTACTCATATCATGGAATGATATGGTGGATGAGTCCAGCTAACTGTCCTCTGAGCTGTGATGTACGCGCACACACACACATACACCCACTTACTCAAACACAATTCATAAAAAACTGTAACATACAGCACCGTGTCACAGTTCAAACAGATTGGACACACCTAGTAGGTATTTCCACTTTGTGGGTAAAATTATGGATGTTCAATACGAAGACTGGCTTAGCTCAGAGATAGAAGTTTGAGGCTAGTCACACTACTGTTTGCTGAGCTTCTGGGATAATGCAGGAATTAGGTGGTAGGCAATTCTTGCAACAGCTTTAAATTAATCACTAAATGCTACCATGCCAACTGTGGCATCTGGAGAAAGAAAAGACCCACACTTTATTCAAAACTTCACAAAGATCAGGTCTAAAGTTCTGATTCTTTTCTGTATAATGGACATAATTCCAACCAGGAAAAGAAATTCCCACTTGATTTCTCTCTTAAATTTAAATGGAAGAGGGAGGGTGGGACATGGGCTTAGTCTGTGCTGGGCTCTGGGTTCAAGTGCTAGTATAAAGGAGAATAAACAAACAAACAAAAAACAAAAGTCCATTTGCAGGTTTAAACTTTCAGAAATATTAACAGTGGGAGAAATTTGATCAAAATACTTTGATGGAACTGGTATCGTGTAACCCTTTATAGTAAAAAAGTTTACTGATGTTACTGAAAATACTCTAAAGTATTCTTTATATGGCTTAACTAAAATGTTAGAATTGTATTTAACACAATGAAATCCTGAAATTACAAGTAATGGTGAGGCCACTAACTCGTGGATTGAATACGGCGCAGAGGCAGGCTGGTTGTTCCAAGCCAGAGCTGCAGAGTGGAATAGCAGGACTGCTGCACATACTGTACTGTGATCACCGCGTGTGTGGCTCAACCTCGGTAATGAGTAGAGGAGACAACATACCTTAATCATTTGGCGTGGCACTCATGAGCCCTCGCAGGCGCTGGCGTTCAGCCCACGCCGGCAGGGATTAGAGGCCACATCTGTTCACTCTGAAATCCATGCGATCTGCTCTGCGGCTTCTCTGTTTTCAGGCTGAGATCAAGCCACTGCTCTCACTTAACATGCTTGTCATTATTAATAAGAGATTTTTAGGAGTTCTAAAGGCTCCATGGGTTGATGAACAGGACAAGAATAGTAGCCATGGTCAAGATTTCTGTAGGATTTGAATGTCATGGAATGAAGAAACGCTATGAAGACCTATGAGCTACCTATGGCTACCAGACAACTTGGGGTTCTACTGACTGATGTGATACCAAAGACAGAGGCGAGGCAGTTTTCAGATGCACAAAATTGAAGGCAGAGAAAATATGGTATTTCTAAAGCATGCATCAATGAAGGATGCCTTTTTATTTTTAATTGTTCTTTCCCAAACTTTTAAACTTTACATCCAATGGAATAATCTCAATTTGCCATGCTTTGTTCTCTCCTTTCAAATACTGTAACTGGCTAGATTCCAGATAGAATACTTATCCTCAAATGCCTTCCAATGAGGCCTGCCAGATTCTGTGGCTCAGAAGTAATTTAAAAGTAGAATTGTGTAGCAAACGAGACCTAATGGAAAACACCGGATGCTTCATATGCAAAGGTCACTTCTGTTGTTTTCTGGGAGCAATGGGCAGTGCATGTATGAACGTGTATCTGAACACACAAAGACACCCCCCCTACACACAAGACAGAAAATGATAATTCAATCTCCATGTGTTTTCTCTCAATCGTTGTACATAACATTTGGCAATGGTAAATGTTGGATATATGCATATACATGCATGCACAGGCACCCATACACCCACACACGACTGTGCCTTTCAAAAGAAAAGAAAATGTTCACTGTACTTCACTGACCAACCAGACTCACTGAGCGAAGATGGAGCGGTAAAATGAAGTTAGCACAATCTCTGTTTTATGCAGATAAGGGTAGGATGATGCTTACTTTTAACTGCTTGGACTCCTTTCTTAAATAAGGCTTAATTTCTAAATATAATGAGCTAACTCGCAACAAGAAATAGCCAGGTAGAGAGCCTCCCACCATCAAGGCTCAAGCAAAAGCCAGTCAAGGGGATGACTATATAGGTACGGATTAGTGTTGCCCATGGATTTCACCCCTCTCCTCTTCTGGGATTGGTTCAATGCTTTCAAACATCCAGAAAATAATGACTAAAGGCCAGGGACCTTGCTACATACTACATATACAACAAAGCAGGATGGATCCAGTTCTCTCTTCCCAGAGCTGAGAATCCAGCAGGGGAAGACCAAACCCAAGGACTCACAAACATGACTGAACTCTGGGACGATGTGTGGAGGAGAAAGGCGGAGAATAAGGCCAATAAGATATTTCTCAAGCCATCTGAGAGACATGAACTTCCCTACACAAGGGGATGAAGCAGGATGCTCCAGGCAGGGAAAGAGGTGAGGGCCATGAAGGAAAGCCAGGGCATCTGAAAGGCAAATCCGGTAAGAGAAGGTAGAGAAGTTACCTCAGCGGAGACAATGAAACACTGATGTAGTCCATTCTAAGGGTAATGGCTACTATGGAAAGATCTTAAACTATGAGATCATTGGAGCCAGGCAAGAATTACCGATAACATTTCCCGGGAAGAGGAAGGTAGGACGACCAGATGGAAGGAGCAAGAGAGAAGATGCTGACCTGGCAATAGCACTGGGCAGTAGCTTTAGCCAAAGGACACTTGCTTGGCACATAGGCTATGATTGGTTTTATGACTGAGGGAGAATTCAATGTCAAGAAAATTGAGTTCAGGAGTGGACAGTGTGTCTTCAAAGTCTGAGAAAACCTGGAGGCACAGAATCTAGTTTTGGATGGGCCAAGATTGAATTGCCTTTCATGCAATAGGATAATGTGTTTAGAGTTTGGAAAGTTACATGTTAAAGATGGGATCTGGTAAATTTTGAGCTTTAAGACCTATACAATCCAACATGATGGCCACAGTACAAGTTGCCTAGGGTATTCAAAGGGGGATGCATAGAAGATGGCTGTGCTATGTAAAGGACAGTTGAAAAGCTGGAGAGATAGCTCAGGGAGAAGAACACAGGTGTTTCTGCAGAAGAATCAAGATCAGTGCCCAGTATCCACATCAGGAGGCTCATAGCAACTTGTAACTAAAATCCCATGGTTTTGATGCAACCTTCTGGCCTCCATGGGCATCTATATGCATGTGGTGCACATACAAACAAGTAGGCTCTGGGATTGAACACAGGTCATCAGAAGTGGTGGCAAATGCTTGCACCTCCTGAGCAATCTCGATGGCCTGCCTCGATTTAACACCATGGGTCTTACCTTCCCTAGCCTCTGCTTCTCACCACTATCCTTGAAATATCCCCTCAGTATAACAGGGGCCCCTGGTAGATGCCACAGCTGAAAGCAAGTGACCAGCAATGCTTCTTCCTAGCACATCTCTCTTCACCTCAGTATTTATTTGTGATTTCTATCGGGTCATGACTGTTTGCCATAACAAATTGCTGACTTAGAAAATATCTAATGTTTCCCAAATCCTAAAATTATTTATGTTATGAATTTTCCCATAACTCTCCAATCTGTCCTCAGAAAAATCAAGGCTCCTAAGATTGCCTATATACCAGACCCTCTATGGAGCAAACATTTGCACATTGTTTTGTATAGAAGTCCTGGAACCTTCTTGTTTACTGAATGTCATCTGTGTGTACAGTGAGGACACAGCAGAGAATGCCAGAGTCCTTGCCCTTTTTGAACTGATGCCTATGGCACAAACAGAGACACCACCTTTTGTATTCCATAGTCAAGTGCCACCTTTAGCAACGGTGACTTTCATGGCCTACAACTGCCAATCACTTCCTCACTAACTGCTCAGACACTGAAGCATTTCTTGTGATAGAGCAAACTCCTGCTGTAGTCTCAAGCAAGAACAATGTTATACATCTGGGTGGTAGTGGTGGAGGAGGGAGCAAGATAACCAAACTGTAGGATATGCTGAGCTACACAGACTCCAACTACCTTCTTCAGGATTATACATTCTTTGAACACAAATAAACCCCTCCTTTTTACCATTCCCACTCCTGGTCTCTGGCATCCCTTTCTCCCTCTCTACTTCCCTTGGGAGGATTTCAGACAGAATGGAACATGGAAGCCACATTTTAGCACAATTGGTCCCCAACCCACCCTCTGTCTGAATAGACCTGCCTCACTGTTGGGCCTACAACATGCCCTGTACCCCAAGAGCACCACCCCCATGGGGTTAATTTTTATCATGTGAATCATGTCCAGTCTACTTGAACACTCTCATAAAGGCAAGAATTTTACCTTGCCTTAAATACTCTAAACTAACATCCAGAGAAAGACTGGGAGTATAATGGCGTTCAGAAAAACACTCAGTGCATGCAATGACACTTCCTAGATGCTGGAAACGTACACAAGCACATACCCAAACTTTTTCCTTTGAAAAATCATAGAAAACCCCCACATTCTCGGTCTTCCTGTATAGTCTGAAATGAAGCAATGAGACCTTCCCAGACTGACCATTTCGAATCCTAATTTTTGTGCTTAGTATTAAGTGCATATATGCCATCATGGAGCTAATGAGGTTAGTTGGTTCTGTTGTCTGTACAGCAGAGAGCTCCCTAAATGCTCTGCTAAGTGTCGGTGCTGCCTATAAAGATTTTAGCATACCTTCCTACCACCTTCAGCACGTTTGTTCTCAGGACCAACCCCAAGGAAACCGACACGTGTTCCCTGGCCTTATCAGAAGGTGCATTTTTGTGATGTCTATTTATAACTGCAGGGAGGCTTTCCACCCTTCTCTCTGACTTTTCAACCACTTACATATCTTAAGGCTAACTTCAATGTTATTCTATTTTTTTTTTTCATTGCAAAGTATTATTACCAAGCCCAGAAAACACATCTAGAACGGAAGCAGAATCACTACAGTAATTCACTCATGTGTTTCACAGAAGTAGAATTAACTTCAAAAGGTCCAGGGAGGATCAGCCGTCACCTGGGTCTAGCATGGATGACATTGTGACTTCAGACTGTGCCCCATTTTGGTGCTGAGACTTCTAATACATACTATACAGAGGAAGCCTCCACCTCTGGTTACCACAGACGTTCTGTCTCACAAGCATCCCACCCCTCCAGTTAACGATCATCACTGCGTCTGCAGCTTCTGCTTTCATTCTCTCTCTAACACTGCGTGAGATGAAGCACCTGTCTGTAGACTTGCTCTTGACTTAGCCTGTCGGAAATGCTACCAAAGCCAGCTAGAGGCCTAGCTTGGAAGAACTGAAAACAGTCCTTACAGAAGGAAGGGCTTTTGACAACTGCCTGTCATCTTCAGGGTTGAGCCATGAGGGAGGGCTTCACAGAAAGGGACCACAAATGCCTACAAAGATAGCCCGTTGTCTGAGAGGGAAGCACACAGTTTCATGAGACGCATCTCTCTCCTACAAAGGCTTTGTGCTGTGTGTGTGTGTGTGTGTGTGGGGAACAACTTCATAATAGCCACTTTCCTTAGTGTTTATAACACATTTAATTTTTTTGTTGTTGATTTTAATGTATGATAAGCAATATCCTTGTTAATTTCTTGGCTTCCGTTTGCCACTAGACAATTTTTCATTATTTGCTAAATTTGTTGATTCCCCAGAAAAGTATATAAGAAAAGGCTTATGGTCTATACTGTTGCTATCAAATAACACTCCAGTCTACTGCTCCCAAGGCAGTGTTAGGAGGCTGAGGGAAAATGTTTGAAGGAAGAATAAAAGATAAACACAAAAACGAGGAAATATGCAAACAGGGGTCCTATTATACAAATGGCAAAATAAACCAAACAGCCCCCAAATTACAACACTTTTCCTTCTTGAAAGACTAGTGTCTCTTCATGAAAGAAAACAAGAAGCACTTACTTGTTGCTTAAAATGTGAGTCTGTACGTCACCCGCTGTCTCATTCTGCTTTCCTCCAGAGGCAGGTAATCAAGCACTGACCCCATTTTACACACAGGAATATCGAAGGGAGGAGACAGGATTGCCTTAGTCAAGGCATCTGATGACAAGGTTTGGAAAAGGGTCTGTTGGCCTCAACAGTTAATTCCATGCATGCCGACATTAGAAGTCATTGTGCCCTTGGCCTTCTGTTACTGAAAACTGAAATTCCATAGGCGTTTTAGGTATTGAGATTGGGACTGGTGAGTACTGTTTTTAACTGGTGTGTATTCTGACAGTAATGGCCAACTTCCTGTGTTCTACTTGTCAAATAATTAGCACTAATAACATGGGAGGAATGAGTCCAAAGACATAGAGGTATCTCCCACAAGCTGCTTTGCTTTTAATTTCTTAAATCAGTTTCTGAATCACAATCTAGCTCAGGCCACACTCTTTCCTCCCAGAGGTTTCCTTCAAGTGCTGCTTTTCCAAGTCCCTACGCAGGATTACGGACACCACAGAGGCAAGCTGGACCCTCCTGCTTCTGAGAGCCTCCAATCACCTGCACATCTCTGAATGCCCGAGTAGCTTTTCCATAGGTTGTGTTCAACTGTTATGACTGATTCCAAAATGCAAAAACTTCTACCAGGCCCCAGCGTTTACAACTCATTTTTTTTTTAACACTAACACTTAACCGTTTAAACACTCAAGCCAATCATTTACCTTAAGGTCAGCTTTGTGCTCTGGTCTAGGATGGGAGGAGGCATTTTGACTCTGTCTTTGCCAGTCTTAAGTTTTGGAGAGGAACATTTATCACTTTACTCACCCTTAGAGGCCTCATGACGTCTTTATTCTGTGATAGGCTAGTAGAAAGACCCCACTCAGATGCTGCTATCCCCACAGCTTCATGGAAGAGACCCTGGTGAGGCTACTCCCACGCCTAAAAACAGAGAGTAAGACGAATGTTCTCCTGTTCTCTTTGCAAACTAGTCCCCTCTCAGGACTGTGAACAGGCAGTCATCAAATGCAGAAAGGTGAATAAGAGCAAATAAATAATCTGATGGATAGACTGAGAGACTAGGTCTCTGCAGCCATAAAAGTGTGATGCTTGCTAAATGGATCTAAATGGAGACCTTTGATTACCACCGATGACAGTACTGTCAAGAGAGGCATGCTCAGAACCCAGCCTCTTACCATAGAGATCCACAGTACCATGGACTTACAGGTCAACAAACGTGTGATACAAAATGAAAGAATTTTAAACCTTCACTCTTAAATAACCAGTAAAAAAATGAGCTTTTTGAATTCCCATCTTGCAAAGGGAGGAGAGCTAAGAAACCAGATCTTGTTCTGTATAAACATGACATAAATAACTAGGTTGTCTTTTCTGAAACATCCTTATTTTACCCACTTTGTGACAATGAAACATTTGAACACAATTCCCGGGCTCTCTCAGTTTTCGGGAGTTGTGTTGAGAAACGGTGACTTGTGGGATGGATTTACATCTATACTTGGGGGTCACTAAGAGCTTTTGTTTCCTCTTTTCTGTGTTAATTAAAATCACAAATCTTAAACTCTCCAGGCAGCAATGGCAATCTATATCTTCTTCATTTAGCTGACATGACGATTGCTGCTTCTGAAACCCTTCTTACCCAAAGGGTTGTGGGTGGTTCTGTGAATCGTCATGGGTCGCCACTCTGATGGGACCATGCCACCACTACAATGTATCACCAAAGCTGTACAGCAGCCTTGAGGAAAGGCATGGAGCTGTACCTTTAGCCTAGCAACCTCTCCTGATCATATTTTTTAAAGTCAACCACACTCAAGATTAAATAGCAATAGGCTCCCTCTACAAACAAAACCCTGCAGAAAGAAAACTGCATTGGTTTCTGCACTTGGATGTGTAAAATTGTCCACATGTGTGCAGCTGTGCATGCAGAGGCCTGAGATCAGCATTCCGGGCTTCCTAAATCACTCTCCTTATTTATTTATTTATTTATTTATTTATCTATCTATTTATTTATTTATTTACTAACTAGGAACAGGCTCTCTCATTGAAAGCAGAGCTCACTGATTCAGTTAGACTAGCTAACCTGCAGGCCTAGGCGTCCTTCAGACTCTACCGTACTGGCACTTCAAGAACTCCGTGCCATGCAAGATTTTTCGCATGGGGGCTAAATATCCCAACACCTCATCTTGCAGAGCAAGCATTTTGCCAAACAACCCACTCCCCAACCCAGAAACTATACATTTTGAAACATACAAGTCATATTTTAAAACAAGTCTTGGAAATGTTAGATACTCATGTTCTTTTGATTTGTTTAAATACAGATATAAATAATTGGAAGGCTGAACTCACAAAGCAAGCCTCTAAAAATATTTTCATGTAATGTGATTTTTAAAGTGTAAAGCAGATACCAAGGAACTTGATAAATTACATAAGATCAGAAATCAGACAACGAATAAATAAATGTTAACACTTGAGGCAACAAAGCTTACCATCATTTTTTAAACTGCTGAAAAGTATTAGCACAGATACAAAAGGCAAAAATATAAGGCAGACATGTTAGGGTAAAATATTAGCTTTTGCAAAACAAAATTAGGATTCAATTCAAACTTATTAAAAAGTGCACAATTCTGATAAAAAATACAAAGCTATATGTAATTCTACAACCTCAAAATATAATAAGCAACTGAAGTAATACTATATTTTATAATTCATTTCTATTTTTAAAATTATGGATCTGTAAAAATTTATGAACTTAGTTTCTCAAAATCACCATGAAAAATGCAACTAAGAATAGCAGTGTTTATGTGCAACCCAAGCTGGTTATGAACACACATCTGATCCATATATGTAGATAGAGATGTGTATATTTTTTTCTGACATACTTAGGAGAAACATTTGTGCTCTACAACAAATGCAAGCAGTTAGAAGAAGACAACATGTACAAAATTAAGCAGTTTTTATTTTCAAAACATACACAGGTGCGGAAAAGTGGAAGTGAAACCTGGAGTTTCTGAGTCTCAAGTATTTTACAATGTGGAAAATGAATTTTAGGACATGTGCATATTGTTCCTGTGATTAAATGCCTACATATAAAGACCATCTTTGCTACTCGAAACTAAAGCCCTCCCTATAGGCAAGTCATATCACAGGATCTTATACACTCTTCATACTGACCTGGCATAGTTTATCAAAACTTTATTGTTTTATACAGCAATCTGTGTACTGTAGACGAGAAACCATATCCTAGTGATGCTTCTTTGCATACTCAAAGAGTTCTACTTAGTGGTATCTTTGCTTATAAAATAAATACCTCCACTATGATCCCTTAAAAATGGTATGAGTCAAGGACCAAAGTGGGGCTCAGTGGCAGAAGACTTGAATGGCACGCATGAGGCTCTTAGAGTCACTATCGCTGCACCGAAACACCGAGACCAAGCAACTTGGGGAGGAAAGGGTTTATTTGGATTACATTTCCACAGCACTGTTAACAAGTAAGTCAGGACAGAAACACGGCAGGGACCTAGAACTGATGCAGAGGTTATGGGGTGGGTGCTACTTCCTGCCTTCAGCCTGCATTTAATAGAACTCAGAGCCACCAGCTCAGGGATAGCACTCATCACAATGGGCTGGGCCTGTCCTTATCAATCACCAACTAAGAAAATGCCCTATAGACTTGCCTCCAGCCCAATGTATGGAGATATTTCTTAATTGGGGCTCCCTCCTCCCAGACAGCTCTAGCTTATATCAAGCTGCCATAAAAACTGGTCAACTCAGAAGGCCCCAGTGTGATGTCCTACACCAAAAATGGACAGAAGTTGGAAATTCATTATGTAAACCACAGGTCCTACGGCATGGATCGTCCAGACATGCCAAAATAATAGTTTCAACTCGCATAGCCTTGTAAACACCTGCTCATTTTAAAAGGGGAATTACTGAGTGCGGGAAGGAAGAAATACATTTTCTAAGAACTGCATACACATTCATTCTAGCAGTTTGTAGAAAAATAAAAAAAAACAGCTGACATGGTTATTTTTCTAAATATTCAAAAGCAGCAAGACCCTGACTCCAGCGCATGTCAAGGACAGTTGACAATTATAGTGAAATATAAATTGTTTTCACTGCCATTGGTGGACAAAGGTAAGGTCAAACAAATTCTATGTAATCATTTCTATGAGAAATACAAAACTTCTCCATATTCACTTGTGAATGTTCATGACTCACAGTAAT
Organism: Mus minutoides; assembly: GCA_902729485.2. Taxonomy (NCBI): domain Eukaryota; kingdom Metazoa; phylum Chordata; class Mammalia; order Rodentia; family Muridae; genus Mus; species Mus minutoides. The sequence continues at coordinate 594,821 of LR749499.1, forward strand.
TGGGAAAATTTTCATTTTTGAGGTATAAAATTAAACATTCATGTCACAGCCAGGAAACCATGAACAGAGAGCAGAAGCATTACCTGATGGGTTAACAATGGAATTAGGAAAGATGATCTGAAGAGTTTATGCCAAATTTGTGCCATCGTTTTATCTCTGTTGCATGTCTGATGTCACCAAATTGTCAGTGAAAGGAAGAGAACAATGGAATCAAGCAGAATTACCCAACTGCTTAACCCTTTCTGCACCCTGCCCCCTGCGCCCTGCCCTCTATGCCCCTGCCCCCTGCACCCCACCCCCCATGCCCCTGCACCCTGCATCCCCACCCCTGCACCCCACCCCCTATGCCCATGCCCCCTGTGCCCACACATTCTACATACTTTTAAGCCCTGCCTCTATCCTTATATGTGCATGCATGAGTGCATGCATGTGTGAGTGCATGCATGTGTGAGTACATGCATGTGTGAGTACATGCATGTGTGAGTGCATGCATGTGTGCGTGCATGGCACACACATATGGGAGGTAGAAGACAATAATTGGTGTTGCTACCTTTAAAAGTTTATCCCCCCTCCCCTCTTTCCTCTATTTTTCTACCTTCCTATCTATCTATCTATCTATCTATCTATCTATCTATCTATCTATCTATCATCTATTATTTGAGATATGCTTATTTATTTATTTATTTATTTATTTATTTATTTATTTATTTATCTATTTATTTATGGCAGGCAGGCTCTCTCAGTGGCCTAGAACTCATCTTTAGGGTAGACTGCTCTCCAGGAAGCCCCAGCGATCCTCCCTTGAATCTGTGGTCTTTGTCCTGACCATCTCTTCCGTCCATAACACCTTTTCTTACTTCCTCTGATTCCTTGGCAGGTCCCTGGCTGGTTAACTTTAATCCAGGCATAATGCTGAGGTGAAACCTTCCCCCAGTCTCTCAGGCTGTGCTACCTCTGTGCCTCTGGACACCTGAGGACAAGGACGACACACCTGCCACCCTACAATTTCAGCATGTGGTGTCTTCCTCCCACAGAGGAAGGGCAGGGCTGAGTGCTGATTTCCTTAGCACACAATTGGCAAACAAGTACTCTGGAACTGAGAGTCAGTGTGGAAGGCATTGGGCACTAGGACACTGGCAAGCTGCCTACTAACAGAGCCCCAAATAATGCCAAGGTCATGGAACAAACTTAGCATCCAGGGGTTTCTTATCAGAAAAAAAAAAAAAAGAAAAAGAAAAGAAAAAGCAAAAAAAAAAAAAAAAAGAATAAAGCCAACTTTTGGGTTTGGAAGTCATATTCTGGCCCAGCTACCTGACCTTTGCCAGATTCCTTAGCTTTTTCAAGCCTGTTAATTTCTTGTTTTCAAAATGGATATGGAGCTAGGGCCTATCACCCTGGCTTCATGAGGAGCACACACTGAGCCATGTGCAGGGTTTAGATCAGGTACTGACTTGACCATCCTGATATTGATTGTGTTCCATAGCAATCAATCTTGAATAAATCACACATTTATCACACCTGAACTTCAGGTACATAACAGACTCTTAGCAAGTTTAGGAGCATGAAAAGGAACAGATTCAAAAGACATTTTAATTATATATAAAACAGAGGAAGCCATTGTAGCAAGGTATGAGCTCTGTAAATTTGCAAAACTTCATTCAAAGCACTAAAAAGTAATTTAATGGACTTACTGTACTCATGAAAACTGAAATCATCTGTGTGTACAAATGAGTTTTTAATTCTATTAAACATATGTGGGCGTCTGCACACACATGTATCATAACTTTTGAAGAAAACTCTATGGATATGCCAACAGTCACTTCTCTGTTTAAACTTATACAATAGTGCAGGTCATTCAGAGGGAGGAAAGGGAGTTTTGAATAGCCCCACCCACAAACATGGTACACCAATGGCAGACTCACTACAAGTAGGAACACTTAGAGCTTAGAACGAAGCTATCTTCCATAAATTCAAAGCTGTTCAAGAGATCCCTGGGATCCATATATAACTGTGACATTATTTCACAATTAAAAGGCTGCTTCTTCAAGTAGCCTTATGTTATGGCACACGTCCCAAGGACAGATTGATTTACAAAAATCCTGTCCATAGCTTATGTGTGTGTATGTAAAAACAGTCTTGTTACCAAAACAAAGTTACACTTTCCAACAATTCTCTAATGCAAGAAATCCTACGTTATTTCTGACCTAGCATGTCTCGAGGGAAAATTCTGAAGCAAATCCGGTTGTCTCTGATTGAGGGGCCCTTCCCACATAGGCTAAGATGTCCAAAGAAAAGCACAGAAGCAAGACTGGGTATGTATATATGTGCGGGTGCAGTAGGGTGCTTTAAAGAGAATGCCGCCATATTACAGGTTCCGCACACAAATGGTTTGGGGTGGGGGTGAGAATTTTAAATTACTCTTTAGTGCAATTTGTATATTTGGGTAAAACATACACATGGATAGTCTAGAATCTTTAATCCCATAGTAGATGAGGGAGGGAGGGAGGGAGGGAGGGAGGGAGGGAGGGAGAGAGAGAGAGAGAGAGAGAGAGAGAGAGAGAGAGAGAGAGAGAGATTGATTCAAGACTAATCTGGAACATGCAGAGGCAAACCCTAAACACTTCAGTGGAAAAAAATGAGCTTTTTTCTTTTATTTTAGTATGAATCAAGAATGGTTCTTAAATCTTCACTTGTAAACTTTTAAAATCTGGATCCTTTCATTTCTATATTAGGAGCATCATCATAATCGGAGACAAGCCCACAGAAAAGGTGCCCATGGGTTTAATATGCCAGGCCTCCCCTTCCTCTGAAGAGGATTTAATCCTTTATCCAACTTACAGTTTCTGATGCAGAAGACTATTAACCTGAAGCGAGACCATAAGCACCCATAATACAGACTTCTTCCCATAACTTAATGACTTCAGTTAGGCAAATAAAAAGTACTGCTCGTTCCCAAGCTTGTACGTGTGTTCTTAGGAGAAGCTAAGTGAACTTCTGGTCTCTGTGACACTAGTATAAAAATGCCTCCACCCAAAGCCCTTCTTTTACTTAACATTAACCATTTCTGTGAAATTACTATGTCTTTATTATACTGATACTTTTTTTCTATTTAAAAAAATTATGATTGCTTTCAAGTATAATTTGATCATGATCACAAATTTAATTCTGATTTATGATGAAAATACTGAGCTATGGTGTTTAAAACTCAAGAACCCATTTAAAGCCAGACCTGATAGCATAGATCTGTAATTCCAGGATGCTTTGAGAAAATCTCTGTAAGATCCCATTCCTGTAACCACACTCAATACTTGATAAAAATGTTCACTTCACCTACTTTGCATATATATAAAGCTAACACTATGAATATTTATAATCTGTATAACATTTTTATGGTGGTCTATACCACATAGTTCTTCAGGTGTTACTGATAGAAGATAGAATTTAGCACCCACAGTGGGCAAAGCAACATCCACTTGGGTCCTGCTTGGGATCTGTGCCTGCTCTAAAACAAAGGGATTCTAGTGAACTTTGGTTCTATCACTCCAAATAGGCAGACATTTCAAAGACAATTACAGTGTAAACAAACAAATAACACATTTTATATACGTGCCTGCATGAATTAGTCTCACTGTGGTTTTTTTTTTTTTCCCCTTTGGCTCTGATGAGTTCGGAGATTTTATTTCCCCAGAACAGAAAGTATGGTGGAATCAATGAGAATCAGGAAAGAAAAGAAAAGAAGCGAAGAGAAAAGAAAAGCAAAAGAAAGGAAAGTCAGAACCGGGCTCTTCTTTTCGCTTACGTTGGCATCCCTACCTCCTTTGAGAAACATAGAAGCCCTGCTACATAGCCATACACAGTGTTACTGATAATCTAGAGGCTTAGCCAAACCTTCTTTTAAAAAATTGATAAGCCTTATAAGGATGGTGATACTATAGACAGAAGAGGTCAACCCACCCACTGGGCTGTCCTCCATAGTTCATTAGAGGCTGCAAGCAGGTGAGCATAGCAATGAGAAAATCAGGAGGGTGGGTGTGGATGAGACCCTGGCCAATGTGGCACAGGATGGAAGGGTCAAGTTCATATCTAAGCAGTAAGTAATAGCAGAGAAACAGAAAGCAGATTCTTAGTGGCAGTGGCTGAGAACAGCTTAGTTTGCTAAGTCTGTTCTTACAGGGAAAAAAAAAAACGTACAGAAAGCTTAGCCTAAGTCATTTAGTAAATTCTTGGTGATACAAAGGCATTTTCACCTTCTTTACATTATACTTCAATATCATTTTGCTTATTTAGCATGAAGCATGGTAAAGAGAAATTTAGGAAAATTAAAATTAATTATTTAATAAACACAATTTATTTACATAGGCATAAATACATAAAAAAGCTATACAATATACTACATTTTGCCTTATGTTTTCTTCTTTAAACCCAAACTGCAAAGTACAATTTGACTGAAACTGGATGAGTGTAACACAGCCTGAGTCCATAGTCTGTGAGCGCTGCAAGATTCACATGCTGTATGCACTTAAGAGGTAGGCTCTTTGGCACTCTGCTCTGCTCTCTGTGTTAACAGCTCTTACTGCAAAGTAATGAGCGGGAAGAAAAGACAAACAATGCCATGCCATCACAAAGTGGGGTGGTTTCAGCAGTATCCATACCATGGTAATGTGCCTGTTTCTGTTAAAGAAACTGAAAAATATCCTACAAGCATATGGCACATTAAAGGGATTAATCATTTCTGTTTAGAATTTTTTAGAATGTGGTTAAGTTATATACAGAAACAAGCTTTCAAATCACCATTTGAAACATATGTGTGTTTGTGTGTGAGTGTGTGTGTGTGTGTGTGTGTGTGAGAGAGAGAGAGAGAGAGAGAGAGAGAGAGAGAGAGAGAGAGAACCTAAGGATTTCACCCAGAGATCCACATATGCTAGGTAGGCATTTACTACTGACCTACACCCTCAGCCCTTCAAACATGATTGCTTACACTCTGGAATTTTCTAATTCACATAGTAATTAAGGTGTCAAATTAAACTCAGCACTGCATGTCAGGTTTTAGAGCTTTCTATAAATTTTCATCTTAATTATATAATGTTAAAGACAATTATTGTATTTCATATATTCTGACAAGAAATGATAATAATGAATTATTTAATGAATTTAAAGCCAGAAATGAATTATTTAATGAATTTAAAGTCCCTCCGGGCTTGCACAACGACGTGTGTGTACCTGACCATGGCTGTCACCTTACAAATGGCGTCCTCAGCTACCGTCAAGCCTCGCTGTGTTGTCAACACCTTGAAGTGTACTTTGTTTTTTTATTTCTCTCTCTTCCAACAAACTGTCAGCACTTTGAAGGTGGTAAACCCAGTAAAATGCTATGTATCGGTGGTTTATTCAGCTAAGCACACAGCATCCACATGTCATGTATCCTAGCACCACGGCAGCTGTGTTTATTGGAGAAGTGTACTCTAAGATAAATGTGTGATGTGAAGTCCGAGATTCCCCCTGGGTTAGTGATGCATGAGACCATGTCCATGAGATTTTAGTGGGTCAACACATAGTGCACACAAACTTGCTTTCTCATGAGACAATTGGATAATTACTATATTCCACATCAACACACAGAAAGATAGACATGCAGCTTTTATTATAGTATTTTAAAAATAAATCATGTGTTAGTGAACCACAGGGGAAGGATTCTGATAAACACACCCTTAGGGGATTTTCTTGTCATGCAAACATGGGTGTACATGCATAAAAACAGTGACAGCTGAGACACCACTATGTGATATCATCTTATGGGACCATCTCCACCCATATGATCAGGCATATTGACAGAAAGACTGTCATGTAGTGTGTGGCTATATTAGTTTAGTTATGGTCTATGCCATAATAAATCTCTGATGAACACAAATTATGAAGTGTTTATTTACCAATGACCTTGCAGCAGAAGTTAAGTGTTTAAGAAAAATGCAAAATGAATCAGTAATAAATTAAAAATGAAGATAAGCAATCTCATATCACCTATGCATATAGCTCACATGCGTGCATGCAGGCACACACACACATACACACACACACATACACACACACACACACACACACACACACACACACACACACACACACCTGAATATTTGTTGGGATATCCCAACAACTAATATAAGAATAGAAGTCTCCACACCGGGGTACTCTTTTCTTTCTGTAACAAGATGAGCTCACTGACAATGGAGCAGTTTGCTTTGTGAGTGACCTTGGCTGTGGGGGATTGACAGGGACTCTTAATAGTTCTGGATAAGACAATAATGAGAGAACCTCATCAAGCCTCATGCTGTTGGCTAGTGTCCTTGGAGAACTCAGATTGTCCTGTAGAGGACACCTCCAACACATGTAATTAAGGGAGAATCATGGGCTCTGATTTTAATCTTGGCTTTGACATCTTATCATCTGATCTTTAGACAAGCTAAATCTCCTTGGTCTACCATCTCTTTAAGTGTTAAATTGGATTTAATGTCCCTAGTCCCAGGACCATGGTAAAAGAAGATAGCATGCTCACTAAATGTTGAGCTCTTTCCCCTCCTGTTCTGACGACTTGTTAGTCTGTTAGACTTTTACCTCTAAAGCTTGCTGAGGTCTGGTTGCCAATATTCTATATATACAATATGGGAGCATATGCAATCCAACTAAAATTTGACATATGGAGGAGGTCAACTGTTAAGAGTATGCATTGCTCTTCCAGAGGACCTGGGTTCAGTTGCCAGCATACACATGGTGTCTTACAAGGATATGTAACTGCAGTTCCAAATTATTCAATGCCTCATTTTCTGACCTCTTCATGCACTGTATATGTGTGGTGCACAGACACACATTCAGGCAACACATATGCACAAAATAAAAAAAATCTTTAAAAAAAACATTTAAATGTGGATTTCCTTAAAAACATAGGAAGTGTTTTGTGTCCCATGGCTAGAGGCTGTCAACACTGTTCCCTTTTATGAAAGTGTGACCTTCTACGCCCATGTTGGGAGCTTAATAATGACCTTTCATTGATAGAATTGCACATATTGATGCCCGGGTTCAATTACTTCGAATTTACAGAGTTGTAGACATCATGTATGGAATCTGTAGCAGTAAAGAAAACAGGCATGGTTCTTCATGCTATGGGCTGGTCACCTAGGAGCTAATGACAGGAGACCATTAAGCCTAGCTAGTAGTGATGAACTGGCCGAAGTTCTTCTGTTAAATATATACAAAGAACATCAATAACATACAAGAAAGCCTGACTTGGCAGAGGGGTAAGGAAAGATGGGGAAGGGTATCTTTACAAAGAGCATCTTGGTGGTAGGTCCAAGACTATTCCCATATCTGACATCTTTCTACATTCTAGTCTTCAGCTTCCTCCATAGTCTCTAGCTGCTCACATCAGTGGAATATGACTCAGAAAAGCCCCCGTTGTGAGTCAGATGACCCATCGGTAAGTATCATTTATACAGATGACACAGTTGCTCTATCTTCTTGAGCTGTACCCTGTTGCTCACCATAAGCGAGCAATGAGGAGACGTGTCACAGCTCCTGGTGACTACAGGAAGCTAGTCAATGGTACCAATTTAAATTTTCTATTCTTCTCACTTTTCTTCCTCCTTTTGCTGTTGATTCTCTGAAGAGGCATTTATCTCAAGGCAAAGTCCTAACTTCCATGGAGTCTGAAGTCTGACACATCCCAACTCACCTCCCAGCCATTTTTCCAGGCAATTGATCACATAGCAGACTTTCTGTACTTGGATATGTATCAAAGTCATTAGGGGGAGTTTTCTAAAGAAAACTCCAGCCTTAACCATCTTAACTGAAATCTAGATTCTTCACATACTCCTGAATCAAGTGTCACCTCTAAGTAGAAGCTCAGAACCACCTTCCAAAACTGTTCAGTCTTAGATAAAAGTGATGAAATGAATTGTGCAGAAGAGAGAGAAAATGCCAAACACCTTACAGTTGAAACATATTGCCTAACAATGCCTATTCAGTAATTGCATTTTAATTCAACCACACAGCCTTAGAATTAACCTTAAATCTGACTTTGAGTCTTGTGACTTTAGAGGAATGTGATCATTTAGCAATTGCCTATCGATTCCACTTTATTCATCTGTCAATAACTAACATTTGTGAGCTACATGGAGTTGGCATAGAGAGTAAACTTTGATAAAGCACTGAATGTATTCAGGGTGTCCGTCCTTATCTTGGGTTATTGATTCATAATATTGAATAAATCAAGAAGTTTCCCCATACTCGTGTCACTCATTATTTTACTCTACCACTGCAACCAAACACAAAATCAAAAGCAACAAAGTCAGGCTTCAGCATCACAATGAAACATGATAGGCTTTTGGAACTTCTCCTTCTTATATCTTGAAAGAGCAGGAAGCCGAGACTAAACAGGTAATGGGGCCAGACAGTAAGACCTGTCTACCGCAAGTGTCCCACTGCCTCCGATGCGACTCCAGCTTATACAGGTATCATAGCTACTCCATAAGTAAGTGGGCACCAAATGTCCAAACACAAGAGCCGAGGCATTTTGCATCCCCCAAACAATGTCATTATACTTTGGTTTTCTGGAAATGAAGTAGATACTTTCTCTCAGACTTTACATGCCTAGAATATTGTTTTGGGGAGACTTAGAAAAAGATTAGTGAATATGGAAACTAAGTGTAAAAGAAATATTGAGGTGAAATTAATCCTCTTTGCTTCCATGAATGGTAACGTTTGGAGCTATGCTGGAATCAACATGTTCCTACAGTCATTCAATGAAAGGACTAAGTATGCTGGCCACACTGAGGCTATAGACTGAAAGAATTTACATTAGATGTCTCGTTTATATTCTTAACAATCCTTAGTAATATATGCCATGTCTTATGAAGGCGAAAACTCTACTTAATAACACCTTCAGTATGTATCATTCCAACACTTTCTTTCCTTTTTTTTTTTTTTTTTTAGATATTTTCTTTATTTACACTTCAAATGTTATCCCCTTTCCTAATTTCCCATCCGAAAATCCCCTATCCCCTCCCACCTCTCCCTGCTCCCCAACCTACCCACTCCCATTCCTGGTCCTGGCATTTCCCTATACTGTGGCATAGAGCTTTCACAGGACCAAGGCCCTCTCCTCCCATTGATGACTGACTCAGCCATCCTCTGCTACATATATAGCTAAAGCCACAAGTTCCACCATGTGTTTTCTTTGATTAGTGGTATTGTTCCAAGGAGCTCTGGGGGTACTGTTACATTCATAATGATATTCCTCCTATGTAGCTTCAAACCCCTTCAGCTCCTTGGGTACTTTTTCTGGCTCCTTCATTGGGGACCTTGTGCTCTGTCCAATGGATGACTGTGAGTATCCACTTCTGTGTTTGCCAGGCATTGGCAGAGCCTTCAAGGAGACAGCTGTATCAGGCTCCTGTCAGCAGGCTGTTGTTGGCATCTGCCTAGAGTCTGAGTTTGGTGGTTTATGGGGTGGATATCCAAGTGAGGCAGTCTCTGGATGGCCGTTCCTTCAGGCTCTGCTCCAAACTTTGTCTCTGTAACTCCTTCCATGGGTATTTTGTTCCCCATTCTAAGAAGGAATGAAGTATCCACACTTTGGTCTTCCTTCTTCTTGAGTTTCATGAGTTTTTCAAATTATATCTTCGGTATTCTAAGTTTCTGGGCTAATATCCACTTATCAGTGAGCACATATCATGTGTGTCCTTTTGTGATTGGGTTACCTCACTTATGATGATATCCTCCAGATTCATCCATTTGCCTAAGAATTTCATAAATTCATTGTTTTTAATAGCTGAGTAGTACTCCATTGTGTAAATGTACCACATTTTCTTTATCCATTCCTCTGTTGAGTGACATCTGGGTTCCTTCCAGCTTCTGGCTATTATAAATAAGGCTGTTATGAACATAACGGAGCATGTGTCCTTATTACTAGTTGAAACATCTTCTGGGTATATGCCCAGGAGAGGTAGTGCTGGATCTTCCGGTAGTACTATGTCCAATTTTCTGAGGAACCACCAAACACACCAACATTTTCAAAGCTACTTCCTGTATCTTTGCAGTCATCTCAAATCAACCACTGGTGGTTGTAATCCTTAAGTGGCATAATGTGACATGACCTGGCTGCCCATGCAACATTATATTCCGCGGATCCTCTGTGTATGTATATATGTGCCATATTTAAAGGCCAGAGGTCAACATAATTTGTTCCATGGATGCTTGCTGTCCTCCTTGTTTTCTTCTTTGAGACAATGGCTCTCACTTTGCCTGAATGTGGTTAAGCCTTCTGTGCTGTTCAATGAGCCCCAGGGGCCACTGTGTCTCTGCTTCTGAAACGTTGCACTGCTAGGATTACAAGCATGTGCCACAATACTCAACTTAAAAAAAATGTACAATATTTTTTATTAATTCTTTGAGAATTCCATACATGCATAGAATATATTTTGATCATATTCAGCTCCTATTGTCCCACATATATGTCCTCCCAAATCTACCTCCCAACTCTTTCCCTACCCCTGAACATGGATTAAAAAAAACCCAACCCAAACCAGTTTATGTTGTTTAAATACTCAGAGGTGTGGGTCCATCTGTTGGAGCATTATCTACTCACCAAGACTTATACCACTGACAAAAATTGGCTCTCCCTCTGCCAGAAATCATCAGCTATCAACATTCCCTCAGCTAGGGATGGGAGCTCATGGACCATTATCCCTCCAGGCTGGAGTATTACTGTATGTGAAGCTTATGTATGTGGATTCCAGAATAAAATTCAGGTCCCCATGCTTACGAGGCAAGTATTTTAATGAACGAGCTATATCTCCAGCTCACACCCAGGATCCTTCCTGCAGTCCATTGGTACCTATCCATCCAGTAGTGAGGAGATGGGTAGGGTTAGAGAGAGAGAGAGAGAGAGAGAGAGAGAGAGAGAGAGAGAGAGAGAGAGAGAGAGAGAATACATGTGTCTAACTACATTACATAGAAATCAGTAAGACTGGCAGTTATCAAAATATTGTGACATAGTAACATACTGTTTTATTAGCATATTAAGCAACAAGATCTAGACGTAATTAGTTAATTCTGTAAGTTTAAAGTATTGATGAGCTTTAAAGCTTTGAGAATTTCCACATGTGTAATGTGACATGAAAACACACATGTGTTCTGCAAAAGGCAGAGTGTTGAGTTTGTCAGCTCTCCTCTGGTTTATTGCCCACAGCCATCATTAAGGAAATGACACATTCCAGTTAGATATTAATGAAAATGAAAGTGTAATAGTTTCTTTACCCAAGTTCATGAACTCAGAGGAATTTTAGGCTCTGCCGCTATTGGGAGCCTAGCCAACTCTCTCAACCAAGTTCAACAGTTTCCGTATGACAAAAACTGTCCTTAATGACAAACTTAACACTAAAAAAAGTAATTCCAGAAAGTTCTGTTTACCAAGTTCAATATTTCTGTTCTCAAACTTCTACCCAATCTTTATATAAATCACTGAAATGGTCTGAAGGAAGATGGAAGTTTTAAAACCCTATATGCTGAAAACAGAATGCTGGGCAAATTAATTTTGCCTTTTGCATCAAAGAAAATAACATTGTTGGATCTCACCCACAAGGCTGTTGAAAGGTATAAAAAGGTTATAATTTCCCACCCCTTTTCCAAATCTCCTCATTGTGCCTTTCACTCTGTAAATTCTGTGACTTCAGTGCTTGGTGCACAGCTTCAGTATAACCTGATGTCTAGCACACTATGATTACCCATGCATGGAGACCTCAATGTAACCCCAGGGTATTCCCGTGGCAGATACACAGCCCACAGTCTCTGAACCCAAACAGAGAAATCATGGTTTTGCTAGCTGCTAGGCAAGAGTTTTGAGAGGTGAGTACCTGTGTGTTGCAAGGCACACAGTTCTGCTATTTCTATGGCCTTTAGAGAAGAGCCAGTAGGAATGAGTTTGTGTACCCCAAGTCTCCTTACTTTTGGTTGTAGCTGAGAGTAAGCATTGCTCATTTTAATCTCATTATAATGTTAAGATCTCTCTCTGGTGTTCTTCCTGTCTGCTGTCTTCATACAGGCCACCCCTGCAAATGCAGGAGTTCTGACATATGACTGCCTGTGATGGCAAGCCTTTCAACAGGGGTATGCGTGAGTCTTCCTAGTAATTGTCCTTGTTTTTTTTGTTTCTGGAGACACAGTGCTCCCCACACTTGCTGTCAGTATTGGCCCCTTCCTTACTCCTTGGGAAGAACCCATTGGGGTTGGTCATAGTTTGACAAGTGTCAGTCTACTTAGTGATGACAACCAGATGTGATCCTTGCTACCCGAAAGCCCTCTGAATGGGCATAGGATGCTCTCTTGCGTAATGTACATATGAGCATGTTCTAACTCTTTGCCATCTTCAGCTTTATCGTGCAGCAGTGTTATCCGCATGCCCAGTCTCCGCAGGGCACTCCAAGGGCAGGTTGAGTCAGGATTTGCCAATTATGTGAGGAAACAAGTAGGAGCTACCAGGCACTTCCAGGGCTTTTCACAGCCTTTTATTTCAGAACATTAAGATACTGTAGAAGGCATGCTGGAACTAAAATTATTGGCTCTAGAATTTATTAATTTCAAGGCGACACAGTTTAAATTGATATTTTTTTTGAACAAAACCAATTTCTTTTTGTGTTGACTTAGCAGTTCACAAGCATCTCCATTCTGGAAGCACAAATAAAACTCCCACCTTTCACATGCAGCCCCTCCCTGGGGACTGTGGCAGGAAGATGCTTTATTTCTTCTTTGTCTTAAAAGAAGACTAAGTACACTCTATCTCAAATATCAAAAGTTAAAATGACAAGGAAAATCCTAACTACATGATAATTTAAAGTGGATTTTCTAGAACATTCTAACACTGAAATGTCCTGCTATCAATTACGCTTAAATTTTATCAATAAAATCAACCCTGAATTACAATGGTCATGTGACGTCAATAATTCGAATCTCTTAAAAAGTCTCTTCACTGTAGTGTTCCCCCCCAATATGGTATGCTAACTCCATTTCCTCACTTAGAAATAAAGAAAAAATATCACACAGAAGGAAACATGTATATTATTCTAGGAACTCAAAACAGTATTTTGTCATTTCCAGGGTTACTCATTTAGACATGTCTTCAAAAAGGATTCCAGTCCTTCTGTATCTGAGCCACTACTCTAAACTAATCAATCTATACAATACAATGGATTTGTTACAAGAGTATGTGTTTTTGCTATAATTAACAACAGTGCACAAAAATGAGTGGTAGGTTTCAAAGAACGGAATTGCTTCAACCTATACAGAAACCTAGGCATCTATGTAAAATTTCAGTATATGTTTATAGTTCTGTCATATTATAATTACAATATAATTTTAAATAAAAGTTTCCCTGACACCATAATTTCAGAGGAAAACTGTGGGTAGAGCTGGTTAAACAGAGTGCTTGCTTAGCATAGGCAATAGCCTAAGTTGATTTTCAGCACTGCATATACTGGACATGGTGGTGCACACCTGGAATCCTAGCACTTAGGAGGCAGAGCCAGAAAGATCTGGAGTTCCAGACCATCGTGGACACAGAGACTGAGACACGCTTAGGGTACAAGAGACCCTGTCTCAAAATATTTAATAATTTAAAATTATTCTCAATAAGCTGCAAAAAACCTTGCCGATTAAAATTCAGATGGGGTTTAATATGAAAAATGTTAACGTACCAAGAGGATTCCAGTTAAGCAATCATGTATAAACATAGATATTAGCCTGAAATGTAAAACAGGCTGCTGAAGTGAATGATGAGACCATCAGCTTGGATTTTCAGTTCATTAGCTTAACCACAATCCCAGCCTGATATCCATAAAGTCACCAAGGCAAGTATCATACGCCTCCTAAGTTTACAGAACTACACACATTCTTCGTTACTCCCAGCAGGAAAGATTTATGATCAGCACTGCTATATCACACCAAGAGCGAATCTGAAGATTGTTTGAGGAGAAAATTAACTGCTTAAAGAACATTAAAAAAAAAAACCTGGGTTTCTCAGATTCAATGTAGATGTCTTTAAAAAAGAATAGCGGTTCTTAAAAAATTAGGAAAGAACAGTGTACAAATCACCATGTGCTTCTTCCATGCCCTTCATCCCCATATGTACCAAGGCAGAGTGCTCCTCCCTGTTTCAGAGAGTTCCTCCCTGTTGCAGAGTGCTTCCTCCCTGTCCTGTTCCCTCCACTGCTCAACTGAGGTTCACACCTGGATTCCCGGCACCTCTTCAACTCTCCTCTTTCTCTGTTCCACCCACCAATCACAGTCTCAAACCAACTCTCCCTTGGTGTGCTAGCCTGCAAGGGTGGTGAACCACACTCTGTCCTCACCATGACTGTCAGCTGTCCCCTCTCTTCTCCTGTCTGCCCGGCTTTCTCGGATGCCACGGTCTTGCACACCCTGACTAGACTTGCTCCACAGTTAAGATTAGCTAGGTCTCTTCTCTCTGAGCTTCAGAGCATTCCTGACTTTCTTTTATTTGTAGCCCCTCCTCTGGGTAGTGTGGTAGGAAGATGTATCGGAACAATAGTACTCTTCCTTAGATGTGGTAGGTTTTAACACTAAGAAACCGAGTACAATCAAATTCCTCCCTCATCAAAGAAGAAGAAAGAGAACTGTTATTTTTAGCTTGCCCCCCCACACCCTGCTATAGTTAGCACACGTCATTATTAGCAGCAGCAGTAGCCAACACTAGTACATTTTGTCATAAACAAAACCAACATGTTACATTTACATATGCAGTCTTTCTGCAACTCAGGAACACTGAGCACACGGGGAGCCGGTACTTTGCAACAGTAGACACAGATGCCTTGCATTCTACAGGAGGGAGAGGGAAAGGCACAGGATGACCCCTTGAGTACTGAAGTGGCATGGAGCCTGGCCCTGGAGAGCAAAGGGTAAGGAAGAGAAACTCTTGGGAATCAGACAAAACACAAATAAGGTAATCCCTGGAAGTGATGATCTTTAACCACGAGGCTCCTGCCCTGCTGTGTGGACCTGGACAGGGTCATGTGGGAACAGATCTGGTCTATGCTGACCTTCAGAGTCTTCCCTGGCCCTCACCAACAATGTCCTTTTGGCACTGCTGCCCTTGCTACACTCAGCTCCTTTCTGACACTCCCCACTTTGTTGCCATTGACAACACTAGGTTAATATATAGTCTGTGCTTTAGATTCCTTGGGAAGCAGTGGGGCTGGTAACATTTGGCAGTTACCTGTCAGCAGGGGAAGATTTATATACTTTAATCTAGGATATAAAAAATAGCCCTAAATGGATCCCAAGGGCAAGTACCTAAACGGCAATTCCTCCCAGCATTGCACAAATGACTTGGTTTAAAAATGTTTGATATAAATGAATAAAATAGATAGTTTACTGGGTAAAGTGCCTATTGCACAAACATGAAGACCCGAGCTTAGATCCTCAGTATCCAAAAAAAAAAAAAAAAAAAAAAAAAACTGGTACAGAGCTGAGCATCTGTGTAGATAGTCAGTTAGCACCAAGGTCATCAGGTTAGTGAAACAATGAGTTGTATGTTCAATGACAGACTCTGCCTCAAAAAATAAGGTGGACAGCAATATAGGAAGACACTCTTTGTTAATCTCTGGCCTCCACGAATACATGTGTACGCACAATTGTTTGTATCCACACATACACATATACCACTATCACAAAAATAAATGCCCTGAAAAAAGATCAATGGAGCCATCCCAGTTGGTCTGCCTGGGACCGCCTGTTGAGGTGAGTGGTGCGTGGTGCACTGAGCCTCATTGTCCAGCTCTGGGCTTGCTCTTCAGTCTAGAGGTACTTCTCGAGAGCCCAAGGGCATCCTGCTTCCCAATGGAAATATTCAAGGGTCCCAAAATTAACCAGCTTAGAACCCTGCCCAACTAATCCCATCTCAGTCAGATCTGTCCACCATCCCACTGGGACACAGCCTGCATAATAGACTCTGTCTGAAGTATGGAATAATAATTCATACTGCTCACCCCACATTTATGACAATTCTCCACAGAAACATGAATGCCCCAAAGAACGACCTTACCCACAACAGTGATGTCATTTTGAAGGATAAAAAAATTAGAGGTGTTTTGTTTGTATGTTCGTTTGTTTTTAATTAAGGGACAAAACAGTGTGACCTGAAGATTGGCATCAAGTAGTTCTTGAACACCTAGACTGTAACCATCATATTCACTACTTCCAAATCCATCTCATCTGCTCATCTAAAAGCACACACCACCCTTTTGTGGCGGGTGGTCTATTTCCACTCTCAGGTCATTAATTAAGTTCATATCTAGAGTTGCATATGTGTCCCTTTGGAGATGTATTAACAGAAGTCACCAGACTACAACATTTGTCCTGAGATTCTGGGTACCCATACTGTCTGTCACTAGTTCTCCACGACCTACAGTGAGTATGGTTCAGCTGATGGCACTGATGAGAGGAAAAGGCTCAGTGTTTCAGAGGCAGTAACTTACTAGGTCAGTAACAGCACGTTTCATAGCATCCAAGATGATGCTGCCAGCCCATCCCAGAAACACCCTTTGAAGTGTTTTTCTAAGAGTGCTGATGGACAGTAAGATTTGTCCCTGGGAGACAGACAGCCAGTGACAGGTGCAGGACAACTGGCTGGAGTCTGCCATGCCATCTGACTACAGAACAAAGCTGAGTCCTTGTCCCTGAGAACAGAGTCTGGTACCTTGGGCCTAAGAGCTCTATGACTGACCAGCTGAAACAAGCTAAGGAAGGCACTCGGGCTCAGGGAACGGCATAGAAGTGAGCTTCTCTTTGTATGTTCTTTATTTTTCTAGATTGACATTTAGAAAAAGCTCACTGTAAACCAAAAGAGAGAGAGACAGAGAGAGAGAGAGAGAGAGAGAGAGAGAGAGACTGCTAAGTTGTGTCAGGGTAGCTGTCTGATTTGATTTTTTTAGGGTCACCCTACCCCCAAATCTAATCCTGAACACGTGATTAAAAGAAACCTATAATTAGCCTTCCTCTGTGATTCACTTTTTTCAAAGACTGTCTCTAATTCAAAGAAACACATAGGTCAAATTTTAGGTAAAGTCACACGAAATGCTGTCAAAATCAAGAGGTTTACAGAGTTTCTCCAACTCTAAACTTGGTGAGAAATTAAAATGGCCATGAAGTAAGGGGAATAGAAATCCAGATATATGGAGGAAACCAAAGGTTCACCTAAAAACTGACTGGCTTTTTAAAACAAAGGCTTGTCCTTAAGACTGTGCTTAGGAAGTTAGTGACACCATTGCTTCCATTGCAGACCCTTCAGATGCCTTACCTAATCAGAGCTCAGAGCTGGGGGGAGGTACTTGCTATGGCCTGTATCTGGAATGTGTTCTAAACGCCCACGTGTTGACGGCCTTGTCCCTGTCTCCTCCTAAAGAGGAGCTGGGGACATTTAAGAGGTGGTGGCTGTAAGGGGTCTTTGCTCCTTCTGCTGGGCCTGTGCTTGTGTAGGCCTGGGGACTCTCCTCCTTGCTCTTTCTCATTAGTTCATGGCCACGAGGTAAAGAGCTTTCTCTGTCACACCCTCCAACCTTGATGTCATCATAGACCCGGAAGCAATGGCATCTGCCAGTTATGGACTGAGATCTCTAAACCATGAAGTCTTTCTTCTTGTCTAAAATAGGTTTTGAAATTCAAATATAACTACACTGTTTTCCCATCCCCTTTCTCCCCCCAACCCTTCCTATGAACTCCCTTGCTCTCAAATTCATCATCTCTATTTCTTTGTTTTATACTATACTATACACACACATACTCATAGTCACTTACACACAGAACCCACTCAATACTTTCTTATTTTTAAGATGACTATCTTAGGTATTTTGTTACAATAACAGAGAACTAACACAATATTAAAAAATGCTAGGAATTTAGGAGACATGCCAAGTTACACATTTTTCTTAAAATGGTGCTAAATTGAAGACAGTTTAATCCTCATAAACCTGGAAGGTGGGCACTATGATAAAGACATTGCAAAACCATAAGGTTGAAGAAACTGTGGATGCAGAAAGTTGGAAGGTCACTGGTAAAATCCACCAAGCAGCAAAGGACTGGAGGGAGAGCTGCAGCTTTTCAACAACAAAAAGATGATTTCTATGCATTTTATTTCCTTCAACAAACACTGGCACAGTTGTACACAAACTACAGTTGGTCTCTTTCTCAGCAGAAAGATAATACTCTGTTATGTATTAAAATTAAATTAATTAGAATTTAATCAATTAATATTTTTTCAACTTTTATTAGATATTTTCTTCATTTACATTTCAAGTGTTATCCAGAAAGTTCCCTATACCCTCCCCCCTCCCGGCCCTGCTCCCCTACCCATCCGCTCCCACTTCTTGGCCCTGGCGTTCCCCTGTATTGGGGCATATAAAGTCTGCATGACCAAGGGCCTCTCTTCCCACTGATGGCCAACTAGGCCATCCTCTTCGATATATGCAGCTAGAGACATGAGCTCAGGGGGTACTAGTTAGTTCATGGTTATTCTTCCACCTAGAGGATTGAAGACCCCTTCAGATCCTTGGGTACTTTCTCTAGCTCCTTCTTCCTTGGGAACCCTGTGTTCCATCTAATAGCTGACTGTGAGCTTCCACCTCCATGTTTGCCAGGCATTGGTATAGTTTCCCCCCCGAGACAGCTATATCCAGGCCCTTTCAGCACCATCTTGCTGGCATATGCTATAGTGTCTATGTTTGGTGACTGATTGTGGGATGGATCCCTGGCAGCCGCAATCATTGGGTCCATCCTTTGGATTCAGCTTCACACATGATCTCTGTAACTCTTTCAATGTGTGCTTTGTTCTTAATTCTAGGAAGGGGTGACGAGTCCACATTTTGATCTTCCTTCTTCTTGAGTTTCATGGGTTTAGTAAATTGTATCTTGGGTAGTCTAGGTTTCTGGGCTAATATCCACATAACAGTGAGTACATGTTATGTGATTTCTTTTGTGAATGGGTTACTTCACTCAGGATGATGGCCTCCAGATCCATCCATTTGCCTAGGAATTTCATATATTTATTGTTTTTAATAGCTGAGTAGTACTCCATTGTGTAAATATACCAAATTTTTTTTATCCATTCCTCTGTTGAGGGACATCTGGGTTCTTTACAGTTTCTGGCTATTATGAATAAGGCTGCTATGAACATAGTGGAACATGTGTCCTTATTACCAGATGGAATATCTTCTGGATATATGCCCAGTAGAGGTATTGCAGGATCTTCCGGTAGTACTATGTCCAATTTTCTGAGGAACCGCCAGACTGATTTCCAGAGTGGTTGAACCAGCTTGCATTCCCACCAACAATGGAGGAGTGTTCCCCTTTCTCCACATCCACGCCAGCATCTGTTGTCACCTGAGTTTTTGATCTTAGCCATTCTTACTGGTGTGAGGTGGGATCTCAGGGTTGTTTTGATCTGCATTTCCCTGATGATTAAGGATGTTGAACATTTTTTCAAGTGCTTCTCAGCCATTCGGTATTTCAGTTGAGAATTCTTTGTTTAACTCTGTGCCCCACTTTTTAATGGGGATATTTGATTTTCTGGTGTCCACCTTCTTGAGTTCTTTATATATATTGGATATCAGTCCCCTATCTGATTTAGGATTGGTAAAGATCCTATCAATTAATTAAATTAAATTAAAATAATACTTTGTTAATGTATTAAAAAAATCATGGCCACCAAAATATACCACTATGCTTTGGCAAGTGTGTTCTTTTAGCCATCATGTACTGGGATGGAGATGTATTCTCTCACAAAATACAACAGTAGATGCCTTCCCCACTCTCTGAAAGCTGTTAGTCATAAAACAAAGTATAAGGATGTCTGAAATACTAGAAGTCTCCTTGTCACTTACTAGCAATAGCTGATATTCTAGATGTAAGTATGATTCGGTTTAAAAATAGAGGATATTTTCTCTTCTTTATACAACGAACTCATCTTTTCTCCAAACAAAAGACCTAGTCTAGACTACAAGTCCTCAGATTCAATCAATATCTTTTGGGGAGATAGAATCTGTAATCACAGCATTCCCTGAAGAGAATAGACACATAAAAGTATCAGGGATGTATTCTTAACATAGGCAAACACATTACCAAGGTGTGGGAAGAGCATGCCCACTGGTAGCAAAATGCCAGGACCCTGTAAGCAGTCTCACTCATACTAACTTTCACTCAGTTCCCTCAAGCATGGCTTTTGTCAAGTGGAAGCCTTAAGCCTCTGAGAGGGCGAATGTTAATGTATTTGCTCTTCATAGTCACTCCTTCACCAATGGAGACACAGATCAATGAGAAAAAAAACTCACTAAATTACTGTTGGCACAAGGACACGCCAGTCTTCCACTGACCTCTGACCCAGTTCCCTACAGTTTAACCACTTTAAAGAACTTCCCATCTTACTTAAAAAAAAAAAAAGCCAGAACTATATCACTAGAGGAGTATAGATTACTTGAAATTAAGATTTTTAAATTATATCTGAACACACACACACACACACACACACACACACACACACACACACACAAGGTGTGTGGGGGGGGGCTATAAGCAGTAGGATTAAGTGCTACTTCTTACTGCACAGAGTGAAGGTGTGCTATGGCTGCTCTGCCTGAATTTCTGTTTGCCTGTTTCTCAACAGGAGCCCAGCTCCACCACCATGGTGGCGCTTGGTCTTCTGCTGGAAGCCTTTCTTGGCTCTTTCTTTTTCTTCCTCCTATGTTAAAAACCTCAGAGTTTCTCAAAGCTCAGCTCAAACTTGCCTTCTTAGGCAGTCTCCTGCACTCACCAGTGCCAAGCTGATGTCTGCCCTATCTACCAGGCATCACACACCGGCATCACACACCGCTGCTGTGCACCTGGGGAGTCTCTTCCTGGAAGACCATGTTTGCCCCCACCACATCTTAAAAATGGAACAAACTGTGTTTTACTTAGCTCCTGTCACATACATTCCATGAATTGACATCAAATGACAATGGCCTCAGAAACAAAAGGATTCTAAAACAGTGGGAACTAAGAATAAGGGTTGAATATTCTGAAATTAAAAAAAAAAGACATAAATTAAAAATATTCCACACTTTGACTTTTTGCCATGGTTTGGATTTGATAATTAGCATTTTCTGCTAGTAAAGCCTGTAATAAATTTTCTAAAATTCCAAACAAAATCTGAAACCAGAAACATTTCTGGTATCAACGAGGTTGGACCAAGAACATTAAAAGCAGCATTAAAGAACTTTAAATTATCTACCATGGAAATTTCTATACTTATATTCATTTTAATTCCTCAATTGACACAAAATAATCATCAATTCATGGGGTATAGTATAGTACAGTATCATACCAATATTCTTGGATATAAATTAAATAATTGCAACATTAAGATGTCATATTCTTATCTTTTACAAATCCTGATTTGCCAAAAAAAGCAAAAATTATGTTTGTAGTCTTCATGTAGAATATTTAGAAAGCATCACTATCTCATAGATGAGCAGGCTGGGCCTAGATTAGTTTCCTATCTGCAAGGTCACAATTCTGTAAAATCCAAATTGAAGGAAAGATAATGATTTTATCCATTGTGTTGACAACTATTAAACATGAAATTTCTACACTTACACTCTGAAGTGAGAGACATTAGCCACTTGATGCCTGAAACAAGCCTGTTGGGTCCTCATATCTTAGTCCAAGAAAGCTAATTTGTATGAAGAATTGGAGGTCTGAGTAGCAATACACGTTTTAAAGTTATTCTCAAATAATCTAAAGAAAACACTGCTAGAGTTGAAAACACATGGTTGTCTGAAGGAAACTGGTCCCACTGATTGGCAAAGCAACTCCTGAGACTATCAACCGCCCATGGTTTCTTGGACTCCACCATATACCTTAAAAAAACTGGCATGAAATCAATCTGGTTATAGATGTTCACACTCTCTATGCATAAATCTATCTGAAAACTGGTAAATATCTTTCCTCACACTCCAGAGATATAGCATATTAATAGAAGATAGAGATTAGTGAGTGAAATAAAGAAAATATGTTTGAGGTCTCCTGGAGGAAATAATGGTAATAACAGTGAAGTAGGCAAGAAATTGTGTATAGCTTTCTTTTCCAAAAAGAATCACAATACACATTTAATTTCTATTGAGGCTTAGACATTTTCTCTGCACACACACACACACACACACACACACACACACACATACACACACACACACATTCAGTAAAACAGCAGAATGTTTATCTTTTGACAAGAGGATCTTGTCATTCATTTTCTGCTTCCTGACAACTTCTACTTCCATAGTAAGTTGTCCTTTGAAAACACACAAAACTTCCAAGCTTTCTCCCAAATTGAAAAAGAGAAAAAGTTTCAAGTTTCAAGAGTTATGCCCCTAGAGGAGGAAGGCAGCCACACCCACAACTGTGTCCACTTTTCAATTCAGATGCAAGGGCACAGGGGAAGGGAGCCGCAGGCTCAAGACAGACAACAAGGCACATGGGAAATAATACAAAACCAGGAGTATTCTAGAACATTGGAGGAAGGGCACCTCTCTGAAATGGCTAAAGCCATTATCAAGCGTTAGCAGGTCTCTGGATTCCACTCAGCTTTCAGGCGTCACAGGAGGCTCTCCCTCTTGTGAGAATGCTCCATCACACCCCACCCAACATTAGGAGTGTGCCCAGACAAGCAGAGGGCGGTCTGGGTGATTTTGGTTTTGTTGTCCCCAGTGACAACTGTTTCCCTCTCTTAGGATGAGCACAAACTCTTCAAGGTAGAAGGAGAAAGTAAATAAAGGGAAGAGATGCAACTCTTGAGCTCCTGCCAGCTTACAGTCTTAAAACAAAAACAAAACAAAGAGAATCTGCAGCACAGCTTGGCAGGCGGCCATATTTACAGTAAGCTAGCTAGTGTTTTCCCCAACAGAAGAACAAAGGGCTCCATGTGGAGCAGCCTTGTGTGCTTCCAAGCCTGCCCAGGAAGGAATGTGGCCCCCCAAGCAAGGAACCCCTTCTCTCTCCCAGCTACACTTGTAGCTTACCCCTTAAATAATCACTTATTTCACCTAGACAAGTCCAGCCTGTTAACTTTCTTTATTCTTTGGAATTTCAGATGCTTCTACTTGCCTCTTAGTAAAATTTATATCTCCAGCTTCCAAGAACTGAAGCAAGACCCCTGAGATGGGCAGGGGTGGATTTTCATGGTCAGATTTAAGGTGCACACTTCCAGTATGTAGTCAGAAAAATTTAACAGTAAATAGACTGAATAGCATCAAGAACATTGTAGTGTGGCCTAAGTTTTAATATAGTATGTCCAAGGTTAGTTCTAGAATTAAAATGTATGTTAGAGTTTTATGAGGAACATTAAAATCAACAATTACAAGTGTTGTTTTTCATGTTAGACTTATTTGGGAAATGTGCTGAAATAAAATGAGTATTAGGTATACCTGTGTTTATGATTTTTTTATAAATACTTGAGAGTGAAACATTTAAAATTACGATTCGTGATCAGTTTAGTGTTCCCATTGGTTGTAGTGGGAGGGGAGAGATAAAAGATATTATAGAGACTAGTCCATCATTAAAACCACAAGGAGGAAAAATACAGACAGACTGAAGGTCTACTTGGGACAGGAAGAAGAGGACAACATTGTAGGTAGAAATCTGGGAAGGTCATGATGGAAGGTGAGTCTGGGGTTCATACTTGCAAGGTATCAAGTTATGAGCAAGTCTGGGGACTTGGGGACAGAGGAAACTAGGGAATTAAGTAAGCATGTTCAACCGCTGCAAGCTTTGCCCAAAGAGCAGGGACTGCAGAGAGAGCTTTATTTAAAAATAGACTCTGCTTACATACTGAGACAAGGAGCTGGCTGAGTGACAGAGCGCTGGCAGCTGGCATGAATGGCCTAGGCCCGGCCAGTGGAATGAGGGGAGAGGGGCCTCGAGCTCATGTCCTGTCATCACTGCAGGATAGGGAACCTGAACCAGGCCCTCAAGAGTGGACATGCCACAGGCAAAGGGCTGCAGCAAAGCTTTGGTTCTATTTCACACATGATCTTTTGTTTGCTGGTGATAGATGGTGTCCAAAAGTTCTCTCAAACAGAGGGCCTTCCGATGCTCTAGACACAGCAAGACAGAGAGCTACGTGACAGCCTTAGTGTTGTTCAAGGCCACCCAGAAGTGGACAACAGATATGCCAGCTATAGCGAGAAGGGAACAGAGTACCCAAATGGGACATCCTCAAACGCTTCACTCCACATAACTGATGACTCTGCCATAGTGGTAGACAGAGGAAGAACACCGAAGTCAAGTTGGAATATTCAATTTTCCTGTAACTTAGTGCAAATAACTGAAAGACACCAGTAAGAAAACACTCATACCCATCAGACCAGAGAAAACCTTTAGTCATTAATAGCACTCTTGGCCAGGATAAGAGGGCCGCATACACTGCTGGAGGGATATAAACCGCACATGAGTGCCTCATCAACTACCAGATAGTAAGAGTGCTTACCCTGGTCTGGCCACCCCATTGCCAGGACCGTATGCTTGAGAAATCGTTCCTTTGCACGGGGAACACATGAAAGGAACTGCTGCATCATGACTTAGAATGTGCTATTCCACAGTGGTGACAGTGAACCATAAACAACTTAAAAAAATCTGAGCAAAGCCAACACGATACAAAGCAGTACACAATATGATACATTATATGAATTTTCAAGGCTGAGTCTGGCAGACTTAAAAATCTAGCAGTCAGGAGGCTGAGGCAGGAAATAGAGCAGTTTGAGGCCAGCTGGACTGCACAGAGACATACAGAAGACGATGGTAGAAAGCGATTAGGCATCTAATGAGAAAGGATTTAAAATCCAAGTTTATCTCATATGTAATTATTTGGAAATTGAATAAGGAGTTCAAAGATAGTCTCCCCAGAAAGTGAAATTAACTCTTCAGAAGCTACAAACATCTCGTCTAAAGTATACATGCCTTTCTTCAGATCATTTTTATTTAATGATTCAATCTTGGGATGCCAACAAGGTGCTTTTGTAGTTTGTTTTTCTATGACAGCAATCCTCAAATCAAGGTGGCCAGACCCAGAAGGGAGGAGCCAAACCAATAGGCTCAAGTGGGTCACCTCCCCACTTCCTTGGCCTGCCATGTCCCCTTCCCCTTTCCTCCCATCCACCCCACTGCTGAGCCTGAGGTCCCAGAGGCACACCAAGGACTCAGGGATCTGCTAAGCTGAATGTTCAAAGAGCCTGAAAACCATTCTGGTAACAGCCTGGCTTCTATTCAGAAACAAGAGTTGGCACGAGATAACAGATTTATTTTGAAAGTAGAGGGGAAAAAATAGTTATATTTTGAGTATTCTATATCATCTGCTAAAGAAGCAACTGCCATTTCCTAACGACACCAGAGACAAAGGCAAGGAGCAGAAGCAACGAAGGCCAAAGCCATAATTAGAAAATATCTTTTCACATAGAAGGCTAACAAGGCAGAGGTAAACCCTGGGGCCTTGCACTCTGTAAGATGTTTCTTTCAGCATGAAGACGTCATAATAATGAGGCATCTATTTTTACCTAATTTGGGAAATGAAAATAGAGGTCTATATGAAAATGGACTTAAAGAATTACAATGTTATTCAAAAAAGCATAAAGGAAAGTAATGTATCTTCTTAAAATACAGTAATTTGGCTTATAAGTACCAGCAGTACCATTGCCATGCAAATGTATATAGTTATACAAACCTTTATACATTTATAATATTATAGTGGTGTTACAAGCTTTACCAAAATTGGGTGTTCAAAGAAACATGAGGATAGCAGTAATATTTGCAGAAAGTGATTTAACCTCTCCTGATGCTGAAATGAATGATAGATAGTGAGTGAGAACTGCCAGTGACTCAGATGCTACCAGTGTTTCTAAAATACAGTCTGATTCTAAATAATAAATAGCTTTGATAATTTGCTAAAGTTTCTAAGTTGTTTTCCAACTATCTTTTTGAATTCTTGCTAGACCAAACTGATACATTAGCAGGGTATATTCAGGAACATTTCACCATTAGTTTAAATACAAGAGGGCAAGGCTGGGGAGAGAGCTCTATGGAAAATGCTTGCCTTCCAAGGATGGGAACCTAAGGCTCATACCCATAATCCATATAAAATAAGGAAGGCATGGGGTCATGGTGGCACTCCATTTAATACCAGTGGTAGGATTACAGGCAGAAATGGTTTCATCCCTGGGACTCACCAGCCATCCAGCCTTGCCTACTTGGAGAACCCTAGGCCATTGAAAAACTGTTTCAAAAGCCAGGTAGACATATTTTGAAGAACTACAATTAAGGTTGCCCTCTGGCTTCAACAGGCACAGGCACACACAAATGTAAACACTTTCACAGTCTACTGTCCCATGTGATATGTGCTCAAAGGTCAAAAGCCAAAGGGTGTTTGAGAGGTTATTGGTTAGAGCAGAATCTCTTATGTACACCTGTGCAAAGGCTAGTAGCACTCCATAAATATGTTTAGTGGTCTTGACTCATGACGCTGAGGATCTCTGTACAGTAAAAGATGTTTCAAACATTAAAAAATTGCAATCAAAATATTCCTGTAAACAAGGTATAGAATGTTGACAATTATGGTTAAGACCGCCGTTTACCACGCCACCCATGACCACCACAGCTCATGCAGGGTACACTCATGTAGGGTACACCCATTACCTACACAGCTCATGCAGGGTACAAACTTGTTAGTGTTCTGAACAGAAGCACCAAGGACTTTCCTTCAAGACAACTAAACATAATGTACACCTTTGCACATGTGTACATTAGAGGTTCTGGTCTAACTGATAACCTCTCAAACACCCTTTGGCCTTTGAGCCTTTGAACATAGGTTCATGCAAGTTTCTCTATTTAGAATTTTTTCCATCAGGACTTTACCAAAGACTGCCACCTACCTAGATCTCATAACATTTCATAAAAATCTGAAGAGACTATTCCCTGTACTGAACAACTAACATACACATAATATGCACAAACCAATTCACAGGGTAGAGAGAGCAGCATGAGATGAAGCACATGTGACCCCAGAATTCTACACTGATAGCCACCTCCCCTCCACGCACGTCTTTAAGACACGAATTGAGTGAAAGAGAACAGTCTCCAAGTTACAAAGCACAGAAGCCGGAGCAATACATCCTAGGTTCTCTAAATGAGTTAGTTATTATTTATTCATCCATTTGGCATTTAACATTTATTCTGTCTCTTCCAAGTGCCAGCCCCTGAGCTGGGTACTAAGGATAAAAACTAAGACAAAATTGCAAGCACTTAATAAACATTGAAAATCAACCACACCCTCCAACAGCTGCTCCGTCTCTGTGTTATCACTTAATCTTCCCACCAGTCCCTACCTCACCCAAGGCATAGAGAAATCAGACTGTGATGTTCCATGGCTTTTCCAAGATCACAAAGCTCTCAGCAAGGCTACCTCAGCATCATTCTGCCCAGTTCCAAAGCCACCTAAGCACAATGCCACCACGTAGCACAGTCAGTGCGAAGTCCATGCAAATTACACATACATACTCTATGTGTGCATTCATTATGTATCCACATCACATAACATCAATCTATATACTTTGCATGATGTTACATAGTAAATGGGACATTTTCAGTATTAAAATTGATAATATCTCCTCTTTAGAAATTCTAGATAAATAATGCTAATCAATTCAGTACTAAGTTTTTACAGTATCAATTATTTGTAGACTTCTAACTTCCCACTGTTGATTGATGCATCTATATTGAAAAGAAGGAAAGTCAGGAAGTAACTTTACAGAAGGAAATAAGACCTTGGAAATAAAGTGGGATTATGGGTTAAGCAATGAGAGGGTACTGCAATTTCTTTCCAAAACTGAAGAAAAGCAGCTGCCTTGCAAACACCCTTAAAAAGTAGATATGGTAGGGCCTAGCTGATCTTCCAGAGAACCTGGGTTTTATTCCCAGCACCCACATGGTGGCTCAAACCATAACTCTAGTCCCAGGGATCCAAATGTTCTTCCAGGCATCTACATATGTATGGATATTTTGTTTGAATGTCTATCATTCAGACAAAATATCCATACACATTAAACAAACAAACAAACAAACAAATATGGCTCTGGTCTCAACTTCATCCCAGAAAGTATTTTCAAAGGCAATGCACATCCTAACATTGAGGATCTAGAGCAGGAGGATTTCCAGTTAAAGGGCAGCCTGGAGCACAAAGTGGGTATATGACAGCTTTGGCTAAACAGTGATTCAGGGCCAGCCTGGGCTACATAGGCAAATGTTTTCTCAACAACATAAGAGCTTAAAATATAGCTCAGTGGTTGAGTACATGCCTAGCAAATGGGAGGGAGAACCTGTGCAGCAGAGAATAAATTATATCTATGTACATATATGTACTTAATTCACAGAGAGATAAAGAAGACAATCTACAAATCAAACAATAAGCAAAAGATTCAGAATAATTTGAAAATTGACAAATGTTAGGTCCTCACAACTTGGCATTTTAATGTCTGACATGTAGGACAGATATTAAAATGTGTGCACACTACATGCTTCTTTCTGCTATAATGAGAGGTAAATGTCATCACAATTAAAACGATTTTGATGAGGTTTTCTAGCCTCTTCCTCCCAGAGCAAAAATGACAAAGCATTAGGGGCCAAGGAGCCGGGGAGTCCCCTGCACTGACAGGTGGGACAGCTGTGTTGCCTGGTAAAGCAAGACAGCTTACTCATGGTTTATGCCTTCTGCATCGCAGCCCGTAGCACTGGAGATGCTCAGTGAATCTTTTGGAATGATGGTGTCCCTTTGCCTTTGATTAATAATCACAGGTCTTCCGACACAAAGCATGGCACCTCTGCTTCAATTCTATGAAGTTATAAATGTTAAAAACCATTTGCTTGACTAGGGATTTACTGTACCAAAAGGAAACTAGCATTACCCAAGTGCTAGGTCACCAGGATTACACCAGACACTGTAGTTACAGCCTCACAGCAGAAGGTCTGTAATAAGCATTCTTTAAAGTTAAATGACAGCAATTAAAAACTACATACTTAGTAAAATAACTTGAGTGATTTTGATGGTCTGTAAAAATCAGGATTCATGGGCAATTAGGAGGCAAAACAATGTGTTGTATGTAACAACTCTTGAAATCTATTTTTCTATATATTCAAAATATAATTTAAGCCATTTATGATAAGCAACTCATATTTTCCATCACCAAAGTATTTAATGGTATTTTCAATGTACAAACTATATTTTCAGTGCACTAATAAGAAAAAAGATTTTTCATGTTGACGTAGAATACAAGTTAAAAGTTTCATTCCTTACTGTTATATGTGTTTCATACACAATACTTCATATTTATATTAAAGCATGCTGAATTTTCTTTGTGTGGAATATAATAATTGTATAGTGCTATGTTTGTCTTTTTGGTGGCAGAATTTTGCTGAGAGAGAAATAAAAACATACCATATGGCACAATTAACAGAATAAAAGCTCCTTTTCCCCAAATCTATGTACGTGAAACCCACTAATGTTAAGTATATCAACACCACCTGGTCCTGAACTTAATGCTTGTGTCAAGATTCAGTACACATTCTAAGCAAACAAGAGGCTATATTTGCTAAATTTAATTCCCCAATTGAATACAACAGGTTTTTCTTGTTCTGTTTGATGAAAACTACAGGTGCTTTTCCCTTGCCTCTGTCATTGTGTAACTGAAATGTTCTATTTCTCCCCTCATAAGATGCATCATAAATGCAGAGATGGAAATTATGTGAGTAGAATACTTCCTTGTATTCTGACATGTTTCCCTTCAGGAGAAGCATATCAGTAAGAAGGCTTGCTGGGAAACAATGTTCTAGAATAGGAGACTAAAGCTTAACAAAGAGCACTTTACCCCAGCTGAATGTAAAACTGGCATCTCTCTACTCATGGAAGGAAGTCATTGGGTGTCACTTTCCTACAAACACAAAGAAGGGCCGTGTTCTTCAATGCCTGTTATACCCAAGTGATCCATCTTCCCTCCAGAGATCATGAGCCACTGGGATTTCTCAGTCGCCCATATGCAAGCATGACATGGGTTCTGAAAGCAACAAAGCCAACTGCAGAGACCCTGCTGGAAGACAGCAGCAAGGAGATCACCAAAGCAGGAGCTAAAGACACTACCACCCCAATCAAAGAGCAACTGCAGAGGAGCATGAACTGACCCCGCCACCATAAGATGAATAAATAAGATGTATCAGATCCCGCCACCATAAGATTAATAAATAAGATGTATCAGATCCCACCACCATAAGATGAATAAATAAGATGTATCAGATCCCACCACCATAAGATGAATAAATAAGATGTATCAGATCCCGCCATCATAAGATGAATAAATAAGATGTATCAGATCCCGCCACCATAAGATGAATAAATAAGATGTATCAGATCCCACCACCATAAGATGAATAAATAAGATTTATCAGATAAACCAAGCTGCTTCGTGGTCTCAATCTTACCAGAAAATTTATTTTCCAGAAAAAAAACTCCAAGGTCAACTTTGGCAAAAAATTAAAAAATAATGAAAAGCATTCATCCCTAAGGCAGAGTGAGGTGGTTTCAGTCTGAAACAATGCACTGTATATTTTATTAGCTATAACTCACTTAATTATTCATTACACCTTTTCTGATATTCCATACAGAAACCTCACATCGCTCAGATTTCTATCTGAATCCGTTTTAAAATTTTCCTTTCTTATTGGAGGGCCTTAAAAGCCTAGAGCTCTCTATCTAGCACGTTCTACTGAATGCTAATATATATTAAAATCAGACTCAGAAGAAAAAACAGCCAGAGAGGGAGTGAAAGAAGAAAGAGACCTACAGACATATCAAAGCCCTGAGAAGCCACCCCTTCGTGCCTTCTGCTTTCCAGACACCCTCTGCTGCCCAGGCCATACTGCAGCCCCTCCAGGCTGCAGAAGGCATGCTGGGACATTATCCCTAACCCACTCACCATCATTTGAGAGGTTCTGTTGCTAACTTCTAAAACTTCAGCACTCCCCCTGATTTCCAGTAGATAGGTGTACCCAAAAGGTGCCCTGATGGAAGGGAGCCCAGGATGGAAAATCTGAGGCAGTTCTTCACTGAAATGCTGATGTCCACACAGGCTGCCTGCTAACACTTGTGTTCTGAGTGCCTCATCTCTAGCACCCAGGACACAGTGATATTAACAACATTACCAGAGAACCTTGTGTGTTACCTGCTTTTATTCATGTGAACCCCCTAACTTTTCCTCCTTCTGTCTACAGCTCTGAATATTAAGATACCAAGCATAATCCAACTAGTATCGAAATTAATGCGGCCACTTCCTTGGGCAGCCATGGAACCATGCCATGGGTTTTCTCACAGGGAGATATTCCTGATGAATTTTATGCCTCCACTTTTCATGTAAAAGGCCAGTGATGGTGATAGTGATGGTTCACAAAAAAGACTCCAGCCTCTGTGCTTGGCAGGCTTCCTGTGTAGGGCAGTCTGAAAGCAGCCAGCATGGCACTCATGCCAGTGAACTAAACCAAGAAATGTTTCACCTGGAGAGATCACAGTCTGTCAGTTCCCCCCTTAGAGAAAGGAAGTGCCCCTTATACAACATGAAGGAAGCCATTTGGGAGATGGCTTGGTGGATAAACTGCTTGCTACACACACATGAGGTCTTGAATTTAGATCTCTAGCATCCACTGAAAAATCTCAGCATGATGACAAATGTCTCTAACCCCAACCCTGGGAGGGAGGGAGGGAGGGAGGGACGGAGGGAGGGAGGGAGGAAGAAGATAGGGAAGGAGACAGGGGGGGAAGAGATATGTTAGGTCGTCTAGGCTAATAAGCTTCAGAGTCTGTAGAGAGAATATCTATGTCTGTATGGATGGCCTATGGCTTAGGCAGGAACTAGGAGGTGGGACCTCTGGGAGGCAGAAAGAATTCTGGGATAATGCAAGGCCTCGAAAGGACATATGGTTCCTGAGCACAGGTAACCAGTCATGTGACAAAATGTAGATCAAAATAGGTTAACTTAAGTTATAAGCTAGTCAGAGAAGAGCCTAGCTATATGGCCAAGGTATTTGTAAATATTTGAGTTTAAGTATTATTTCTGGGAGCATGGAGATGGGAGGAAGAAGCAGACCCAACTTCTACAAGGTTCAGTGAAAGACCTTGTCTGAAAAGATAAGTTAGAAAACTCAACTGAAGAAGAAGACATCCAACCAACATGGACTTCAACCCTCAACAAGCACATCTTCACATATGTGCAGACACACACACAGACACACACACAGACAGAGAGACAGAGAGACAGAGACAGACAAACAGAGAGAGAGAGAGAGAGAGAGAGGAGGAAGAGGAGGAGGAGGAGGAGGAGGAGGAGGAGGAGGAGGAGGAGATGGTAAAGCCATCTGCTAAGTATAACCAAGTAAGACACTAAAGATCTGGGGACAGACACTAAGTTCCTCTAACTTGGGGGCTGTAGAATTTCTCACATTTTTGGTAGTGAGCCTAGCCTTTAATGGCTGAGCCATCTTTCCAGCTCTAGAATTTCTATTGTATTACAAATCTCTATCACTCTGGAATTTCTTGAGGTCAGTTTCCAAAGAACAGATATAGAATGCTGACTCTATTTATCCCTCCTTTTCCCCAGTAGCAAAGTAATTGCTTCCTCCTAAGTCAATGATGTTTTTTACAAATGTATTTCTCTCATCTGTGTCACTTTCCTGGGCCCTCGGCAGTGCAAGTTTTGGCATGCAGGTGACAAGAGGGGAGTCTTTCTGCACACCCAATCTAGATTCCCTCCCTTCCCCTTTCTGAGACAGCTCCCATTTTATGTACAACAGCATTTTCCTGTTAAGAAACTACATATCCCAACCTCCTTTGCAACGATGGATGGTCAGCATCCTAGAGTTTTATCTCATCAGCCAGAACTGGTAAGATAGAAACAAAAGTTATTATTGGAGTGTCTAAGGGGGCTCTGTAAACAAACACTCATCTTTCTTTCACGTAGAAAGCTTAAAGGAGTTGTCACACACAAACGACATTATTTCTCATTATCATTTGCCTTGGCTGTCATCATAAACTTGAAAAAGAGGAAAGACAATTGCAATCATGGTAATAATTTTTGGTGGCAATGTTCAGCCCAGATCCTGTCAGAAGCTTATGAGGCGTAATCTACTGAGACTGCTAAGAGTGATGGGGAAAGTAACCTGAGAGGTGACAACAATATACAATACACTTCACTGTACACAATACTGCAAGAACATGGTCACTCCAACCCATCAAACTGTGTTCTACCCATCAGGCTATCCCTGAGAACATAAGACCAGATTTGCAGGTCTTTATTATAAAGTTTAAAGCAAGTGGCATCTTACAAGTGGTATAAAACATCTTAAGCAACTGGAAACCCACTTGTTATTCAATACTTTGTGTCCCAAACCACAACCCGAATGTGAAGACATCACCGAAAATCCCTCCTACAATGCACTTCACACAGCCATCCTCCGAGTCCAGAGATTACCCCACAGCCAGACACATCCCCAGAGTGTCTCGCTTCCTTTGGAAATTCTAATGTTAATGTCAGAAAAATGCCTAGAGAGTAACTTTCATGCCAGGGTTGTTTTCTTTACCTCCTCTCTGGATAATAGGCAAGTAAAGAGACACACAGGGTTTTAGGAAAACACGGAAGTGTCAAGAGACTCCATCAGCCTTAGATGCAGCCATGCTCTGGAATTTTAAATTACCAAGAAAAAAAAAAGTATTCTTTAAGAACTATTCTTACCTCACCTCATACAATGTAAAACAACCATCACCAACACAAATTCCATGGTTTAGCTGGATAGAAGATGGAAACGTGCTTAGTTAAGCAGTGGACTGACATGCAGAATGTGAATCAGCCCACTTCACAAAATCAGCCCACTATCTGGCTCACTGTGTGGCTCAAATACTCCTAGAAGGGTCATAAGTGAGAACAACAGTACAGATGACTGGCGAAGGGGCTTGCAGAAGGCCCTGTGGAGAAGGCCAACTTCTCTGGCTCCTCAGATCAGCTGGTCTTACTTAGGGAACGTGTCTGACATACATAAACTAAGAAGGGCACAAAGGGACAGCAGCATTCTAGACATGGGCTTTGCGGGACAAGGCAGCCTGCTGGCTTACAAGAGGAAGACAAGTCTGGCTTATAGATAATACCTAAACATCAGAGAATGTCAGGGGCTTTGAAAGGGGTGGGGGTGCAGTAGGTAGGTTGGCTCTGTGTGTGTTCATGTGGATATGTGCACAAGTGTATGTGGGGGTGAGAAGTCAATATATTTTATTGTAGTCTTTTTTTTTTTGAGATAATATCTTTCCCTGAGTCTGAAGCTCACTACGTTGGCTAGGCTGGCTAATTACCTCTCCATCATGGGATTACAGGTGCATGCCATGGGTGCTGGGGACTGGAAATAAGCTCCTGACACTTGTGTGGCACACACTTTACTAACTAAGCTGAGCCATTTCTCCAGCCATATGGTCAGATCTTTGAGACATATTTTAGGCTTAAATTGGCTTGATGTTTAATGTCGAAATTGAGAACATTTTGAGTGGTCAATGTTGTCATTGAGAACATGTTGAGTTTAGTCACTAGTTAGCGCCATCACTTTTATTCAGCCTCACTTCTGTCACCAGAACATGCCAATGTGACCTTTATTGAGAAGAAAAACAAAACCTCCTGAGACTCTTCCCGATCTTCCCATTCCTAAAGCAATCTAACTATAGAAGAAATGGGATAAGGGAATGGAATGAGGAGAAAAGAATTTGTCAATGAAATCTGAAAGATCAAAATATGAGTTAGTGGCTCTTGCTTGATTTCCCTCCCTCCCTCCTCCTTGCCTCCTTCTTTCTTTCCCTCCCTCCCTCCCTCCCTCCCTCCCTCCCCCCTCCTTCTCTTTTCTTTGAGACAGACTTTATCCTATCATCCTATCCATGTAGCCAGAGTGAGTGCAGTCATTCCCAAGTGCTGTAATTACAGACTTGAGCCATCACACCTCACTTGTGTTACACTTCTCCAGTCCATTTGCATGCAAAAAAAAATCTTGGAGTGGAATTCTATCATTCTCAGACAAAAGCATGCTGAAATGGGATTTCAGGTTGGGCCTCAATTTCAGACTGTGTTAGAATTGCAATATTCAGGGAAAGAAGTAGAAGGGAAGGTAAGCAGGTATTTCTAGGGAGGAGCGAGAAGTGATGTGTGCGAACACCAGTGATGGACTCTCCTGCAAAGAGGACAGGCAGGATGGGTGAGGGATGCAGGACACTGGGAAGAAGGCAACAAGCTCCTATTCAGATTGCTGCTGTTAGCTGGGTGCCATGTGACCCCCGAACTGAGTGTGCTATATATCAGCTTACTGGGAACCAAAGGGCATACCACAGTTTGCTTGTTGCATAAAAATAAACTCTTGGCCTTAAGTATATAAGAAACCACTGCAATAATGTCAGGAGCAACAACCTTGAGCTAAGGTTTTGACAGTACAGGGGGAAAAATACACGCTTACCAATAAAAGTAAAAAATTATGCCTGCTCATAATGTGGCTTTAAGAGTGAAGTCAGGAATATATTTTATCTGGTACACCACAGCAATTTGCTATAAAGCTTTATGAAACAGCTAAAGTAATGTTACAGCCAGAAACCAATTGTTGCTAAAATGCATTCGGTTAAAATGGAAAATATAGGGAAATAAAACACTGTAATTGTCTCTCAACCCACATTGTATATTATGTTGCTAAATTACATACTATTATATTTTCTACATTTTAATATGCTTTCCCATAGAGGAATTGATAACATAAGGAAATGATTCTCTGCTTTTATTTCTGAAGACCTAAATATTATCCCACATGTATTTATAAACCAAACAGGGTCTCAGTCTCTTATTAGATCCCAAGGCTTATAAAGCCTGGTTCAGGAAGCCAGAGATGTACCAATGCGTGCAAAGGGAACAAAAATGGCCTTCTCTCCTATTTCTTACTTGTTTCATAACTAGAAGTCATATATTTAAAGAGAGCTATAATATTGTGTAGGGGGAAAATCAAGGCTTTGTTAATTTTGGAAGATCCTTTAATAGCATATTGTATATGTCTTGCAAACATTGTCTTTGGCCTTGATGACATTTTGTCCAACTACTGGGTAGTTTGTCTCCCCAAAGAGATGAAAAAATTCCCGTGGCCTGGATCTGCATTAGCAGGGTGTTGACCGGACACATATTAGTAGGTAATATGTATAGCATCTAAAGAAAGGTCAACTTCTCCTTCACTAGAGACTTTGCAAATAAATTTATAAACCACATAACTAACAGAGCACTAAAAGTCTTTATGGATATAGGAAATTTATGTATGTAAAAAGGACAAATAATTTTCTAAATGCAAAACAAGCACTTACCATCAAGTGTGTGGCTTCAATAGGAGCATTCTACCTGAAATATGTGAGATTTTTAAAAAGCTGAGAAAGAAAATGATCCACCAGACGTACAATATTAGCTCCTTTCCTTTTTGTAGTGAAATACAAATACCTGATAAGAAACCACATGAGGGAAGAAGGGTTAATCTGGGGTGACAGTTTGCGGGGCAGGCAGGCAGGGCAGCAGGCAGCCCAGGGCAGCAGGAGAAGGGGGGGGTTGTCATTCTGCATCCTTAGTCATGAGTTCCCTAACTCAGAGACAGGAAGTGGGTCCTGGAGATAAAAACTCAAGACCCACCTCTAAGAGTCACTTCCTTCAGCAAGACTTCACCTTGTAAAGGTTCCATACCTCTCCAAATGATACCACCTTCGGGGGGGGGGTGGGCAAGATCCTGTGGGGGATACTTCACATTCAAACCCCAACTTGCACTTATATACACATCTTCCAAAGTATATTTAAGATGGTCTGACAGAACAATAGAACATATATATACAGACTAACAGAAACTTGCTTTAGAAGGTATAAGTTGGAAAAGAAAATTTTAAATAGACCATTTTGTGACTTTATAAGGTAATAATACCAGTTTAGGTGTTCTATTAATGGTCTGAACTAGAAGATAAGAAAGATAATGGAGAGTCAATCAGACTCAAAGGTAGCTAGTGGTGATTGGGCCATCTGCACAGTTTTAAGTTAGCTCCCTATAATCAACACCTGCACAATCTCACTCTTGCTTGCTGGTTTGGAGGTTGTCTTGGGACAGCGAGAAGATATGACAAGACTGCTCCCTTCACAGCTGTGAGGCAAAATGGGATGGTGAAAGAGAGACCAGGCTATCCCTTTCAAGGGTGAATCCCAAGTTATCTGAGGATTTCCCACTAGGCCTAGCACTCAAAGGTCCCACCATTGCTAACAACAGTACCATCCTGGAGATGTTGGCCTTTTGGGGAACAGCCCACACCATGGCAGCTGCATTGTAGACTTTTCTCACATTTTCCCACTGCCCTGCACTTACTGGGATATGTGTTCCTGTTTACCCAGGATCTAGCCCAGAATAGACTTCCTACTCTAGAAGTGTGTACCCCACAAAGATGGAAGAATGGGCTGCCTAGATGGGGTGGGAATGCTAAGGAAAACAATAGCCAAGCCATGAACATGGTTCTTTCAAATTCATCTCAAGTAAGAGCTGACTCATCTAAAACATATGACCAATGTTGGGGGGTATTTTATAAGATTGTAACAAGCTGCCATCTGTGACATGTCCGTTCTATGTAGTACAGTTTGGTTACTTCCTATCTTTCTTGAAATGATGTATAGCTGTCTTACAATTTCAACACAAATGCCACCGTGTCCATAGCCTCTTCTGGAGGTGGTCTACAGTCTCTCAAGTTTATACCCATCACCCGTCTTTGCATAGGTGGAGACTAAGCTGGTATGTGCATTTACTGTAAGTGTATCATCTCCATAACCGTAATAAATGTTAAAAAAATTTTGTGTGTATTAAATCTGAAAAGAGTATCAATTAAGATATTATGTCAGGTTTCTGGGCTAATATCCACTTAACACTGAGTACATGTTATGTGAGTTCTTTTGTGATTGGGTTACCTCACTCAGGATGATGCCCTCCAGATCCATCCATTTGCCTAGGTTAAAGTACTTAAGTAACAAAAATTATCGACTCATCATGAGGTAACACATTTACATGGTATTAAAGACATAGGTAAGGAGACAACTCCCTGTGGACCCAAGAAAGGTCGAAGACCGAATTATAAATAAGGCTGCTATGAACATAGTGGAGCACGTGTCCTTATTACCAGTTGGAACATCTTCTGGATATATGCCCAGGAGAGGTATTGCAGGATCCTCTGGTAGTACTATGTCCAATTTTCTGAGGAACCGCCAGACTGATTTCCAGAGTGGCTGTACAAGCTTGCAGTCCCACCAACAATGGAGTAGTGTTCCTCTTTCTCCACATCCACGCCAGCATCTGCTGTCACCTGAATTTTGGATCTTAGCCATTCTGACTGGTGTGAAGTGGAATCTCAGGGTTGTTTTGATTTGCATTTTCCTCATGATTAAGGATGTTGAACATTTTTTCAGGTGCTTCTCAGCCATTCAGTATTTCTCGGTTGAGAATTCTTTGTTTAGCTCAGTGCCCCATTTTTTAATGGAGTTATTTGATTTTCTAGTGTCCACCTTCTTGAGTTCTTTGTATATATTGGATATTAGTCCCCTAGATTACCCAAAATACAATTTGCTAAACACATGAAACTCAAGAAGAATGAAGATCAAAGTGTGGACACTCTGCCCCTTCTTAGAATTAGGAACAAAGCACACATTGAAGGAGTTACAGAGATCAACTGTGGAGCTGAAACAAAAGGATGGACCAACCAGTGACTGCTGCAGCAGGGGATCCATCCCATAATCAGCCACCTAATGCAGACACTATTGTATATGCCAGCAAGATATCACTGAAAGGGCCCTGATATAGCTGTCTTGTGTGAGGCTATACCAGTGCCAGGAAAACACAGAAGTGGATGTTCACAGTCAGCTATTAGATGGAACACAGGGTTCCCAAGGGAGTAGCTAGAGAAAGTACCCACGGAGCTGAAGGGGTCTCCAACCCTATAGGTGGAAGAACAATATGAACTAATTATAACCCCTAGAGCTCATGTCTCTAGCTGCATATATAGCAGAAGATGGCCTAGTAGGCCATCATTGGGAAGAGAGGCCCCTTGGTCATGCAAACTTTATATGCCCCAGTACAGGGGAACACCAGGGTCAAGATGTGGGAGTGGGTGGGTAGGGGAGCAGGGTGGGGGATGGGGGAGGGTTTAGGGGACTTTCGGGATAACATTTGAAATGTAAATGACGATAATATCTAATAAAAATTGGGAAAAAAATATTATGTCAGGTTCCCCAGCAACTTATATATTAATTTCTCTGTTTTACTTTTACCTCATACTTTCCTCTGATAAATTAGGAACAGAAATGAAATAATGTGACATAAAAACTGATATTCTTAGCATAAAAAAGTAAGAAAATTCAAAATACAATCATTTCTCAAATGCTTATAAGAATCTTGTTGCTTCATTATCTTTAGTCCTAAATGATGGAGCATGCTAACAACACTTGGTAAATACATAGGCCTAGTTCTGCTGGATAGTGAGTTGGATTCAAAATGTTTTAGACCTCAAGCTTCTGTATCCTACCAGGGGGATATTCACTTACATATATATGCCCACTGCTGCTCTGCTCAGTCACAAGGGCATGGAAGCAGTCTAGACATCCATCCGTGAATGAAATAGGATGAAGAAGAGGTACATAAATACAACAAAATTTCATCTAGCTGGAAAGAAACTCATGACATTTCTAAGGAAATGGATGGAATCAAAAAGCACCATATTCAGCAAGGTGACAGAGTCTCAGAAAGTCTTTCACATATGTGATCCTAGATCACAATGTCTAAAGAATAAGTATGGTGGATGGTGATCTTAGATTGTGATGTCTAAAATGTGTGCATGAACGTTGGGTATAGGTGGGTGTAGACTATAAGACTGGGAAGGAGATTTCAAGAGGGGAAGGTAATGTCAAAGAAGGTGAGCAACAGGGCCAGTAAGCCATGAAAGTGGAAAGCCTTTGTGTGTGTGTGTGTGTGTGTGTGTGTGTGTGTGTATGTGTGTGTGTTAGGGTAGTGTGGTGAAGAGCAAGAGAGAAAGAGGAGAGGAAGAGAATTAAAGAGAATTAACAAAAACAATGTTCATTTTAAACATTAAGATAAAATCTAGTAGTAGATATAACAATGTTTAAATACAAAAAATGCTTTTAAAAATAGCTTTTTTTTAAGGGTAGGGTTTTGGCAGGTTGGATGGTATTGTCTTTGTCCTGAATGCATCAAACCCTGGTTTGATCCCAGCACACTCCTGCAATCCTAGCACCAGGGAGACAAAGGCCAAAGGAGCAGGAGTTCAGGGCCATCCTCAGCTATATAAGGAGTGTGAGGTTGGCATGGGCTAAATGCGACGGTCTCAAACAAAATCAGCAGAGGAAGTCTTGAGAGCCTGCAGGTGGCTCTGACACATAGCCCAGAAAGATGAGCTACAATGGGCTTAGACGCCTTGGAACTGGGTAGGCAGTGTGAATGAGTGAACAGACAGTCACAGAAACTGTGACAAACTGAACGAGACACACCCCTTCTGAAGCAAGCAGTGTGTCCAGCTCTGGTTCCCTGGGGACAAAGGCATGCAAACCTGGTGCTTTAATTTTATACAAAAAAAGCAAATCTGTGACTGTTGATTTTTGATCTGTTCAGTTAA
Organism: Mus minutoides; assembly: GCA_902729485.2. Lineage (NCBI taxonomy): Eukaryota > Metazoa > Chordata > Mammalia > Rodentia > Muridae > Mus > Mus minutoides. The sequence goes on from LR749499.1 coordinate 635,685, forward strand.
ATTTGTCTAAATTTGTCAACAATCCTCCTCAAGTCTTAATAGTTGGTTTGTAATCTATCACTTATAAAACCAACAGTATCAACTATTTTGGTTCAATCCATACATGTGGGGTGGTATAAGAAAAACTTGAACATGTGCCTCTCAGTGTGTATATGTGTACAAGGAGGGCAATCTCATGGTTTCTTCAGAGAGTTCACATTAAAGTAAATATGAAGGTACTATATCTGGGTTCAAAATTGGCATTAATTTTAAGACATATTTTTAAAGCATAAGAGTTAAAAGAATGTTCCACATGGGCTAAGTATTGCCCTCTTCCTATTAGGCATATTTGGTGGGCAGGCAGGGTAGCAGTGAGCTATGCCCCCAAGGAATCCTCACTCTGAACGTTTTGGAAACTTGGCACCAGTTAAAGGTCCCAGTCAAGTGAGAAGCATAGCAACGGGGAGTGGTAGCCTCACAACTGTGGCACTGATAAGCCCAGCCTTCACGGATCTGTTTCTTCAAAGAAAAGACTGCAGCAAATGGCATGAAGAAAGTAGACAGACCCAGGGATAAGAGAGGACATTGAGCTCCTGGGAGAATAGAGCTCATACACAAAGAATCTGCCTTTCAGGGAGTGTTTGTGCTCACTGTGTGTCCTACTGAAGCATGCTCAGTTAAACATTCCAAAACTCTGACAGAGAGCCAGTGTTTAGGTTGAGGTATATGAGCCCCAGAGAAGAAGGCAATGTAAGAGTATGATAGGAACACAAGGTTGACCAGTTGACTCTGGTGGCGGCATCTTTTGCTGTAATATTTTCTTTTATCCCAGGGAATGAATTGATGGTGTGTTATGGTGGATGGCCCAGGACTTAAATACACTAACTGTATTCTCTTGTGTACTCGTAAGCAGGTGGATACTGTGGTGACTTAGGTTCACTTACCTGTGTCTGCCACAATCCCAGGGAGCTTAAAATAAATTATAATTTACTCATTCATTAAGAAAAGGTTTGGTCCAGTACAATCTATATATAATTTAATTATATAATTATATATAATATAATTTGTTTTAGACAAATTTCAAAGGTCTACAACAAACCAGTCTCAAATTTTAAGCAACTTCTCCACCCTCTGGAACAATCCCAATGCCAAAATTATACTGAATAAATCATATGCAATATTTAATGACACATCATATCAATATAAAGCAGTGCAGAAAATAAATCACATATATAAACAGAGACTGAAACTTCATATGTTAATACTTAGGAGTAATAAAACTTAAAATGGTTATACTTTCCCTGGGGTAAAATTTCATTTTATTCATTAAAAGTTCAAGGCAATTTAGAAAAATTTATATGCAACATTCCATGTATATCAGATTAATATTGGCTTTGCATAACCAACTATCTCCCACTAAAGTAACTGAAGCTTAACTTGAAATATTTTAATTGAAAAAAAAAAACTTATTTCCCTTCTACAATCAACTTAGTTGAAGAGAACAATTTCATTAAGCTGTGACAAACATATACAAATTTTATACCATGATTTGGTATTTTTTTCAGCTGAAATGATAATACAGGGACAAAAATGTATGAGTCCCTAGAAATGAGCTCCAATAAAGCTATCTCCTTAGAAAATACCATCGGCACTGAAAGACATTTTAAATTCATAGAGAGATTATGCAACTGCCCATCTTACTGCATTCCATAAAGTAAAATGTATTCTTGATTAGCTGGAAATGTAATATACTCTAATAAACATTGAATAATTCTAAAGCAATTTTTCAATCTTTTGCCCAACTTTTTCTTATAAACTAAGTACATCACAAGCAAGAATGTGGCTTTCTTTAGTCCTGACTCTTATATCTAAAAGACAGCTCATTCTGAAGAAGCCAGTCTCTTCCTTTCACTCTCTAAAAGAAAAACTGAGAGTCCGTCTTAGGATAGATTCCAAGATATGACGGATGAACCTTTACAAATGTGCTCTGCAAATTCTGATATCAAAGTCTGACACGTGGTCTGTGTTTAGAGTTTGAGCCTAGCTACTGTGCTGTGACACCTCGTGGGTTATACGGACCTTGTTATCGACAGCTGCTTTCACTTACTTTCTTCTTCCTACCCAGGACATCACGATGGGGTTTGTGTGCCTTGTGATTTGCTTCTATCTATGGCCCACCGTCCTGATCACCAAGTTGAATATGGTATCCCTGGAGCAGGGCAACCTCATTGGCTTGTAGACCTTAGTGAGCCTTGACTTTCAATGGGATCCTATTCCAGACAACCCTATGTGGTAAAATGATCCTTTCAGAGTGGCTGACAAAGAACGCTGTATAACACAGCATTTACTTCACAATTCATATCAGTAGCAAATTTAGTTCTGAAGCAGCAAAAAAAAAGTTATTGTTGGGAGTCACATGAGGAAGTATTTTAAAGGGTCACAGTATTAGGAAGGGTGAGAACCACTTTTGTAGGGCAGACTAAGTGTATTCTTAAGATAGCTCAGTCATGATTCTGTCAAGCATTTTGGTCTATGGCTGTTTCTTACCACTCTGGCAAGCCCATATTTGCCACCTATCCATGCAGTCCCCTGGCCTCTGTGTAGCAGCTTCAGGATGCTGCCTGTGCTTTGAACAGTGCAGGAGTGCCTTGCTCTCAGAGACAGTAGACCTTATAAGTTTGGTCTTCATTTCTGTATGAGCCTCATGATTGATTAAAACAGCAAGGCAACAATAATCTAAATACAGTCATGATTTGATATGGCTAGAATGTCCACTTTTCTGCATCTCTATCTAGCAGAAACTTTTTAATTCACTAAGGTAATATGCTAAACCAAGACATTTCTCATTTCTCATTATGTATATATTAATATAAGTATTATTATATCAAATATTAATTTTTACATATCCAACACTTTTACTGAAACTATATAAAATATTTAGATATTGTATAGATATCACCTTAAAAGCATATATATAATCATATAAAGCATATATTTTATATAATCATATAAAGCATACATTACATATTCTATATAAAATTAATAATAACATCTTTTAAAAACAATAGCACCTAACAAAACAAATATCTTCATTGTGGCAAGTTTTAATCTTGGGAATAGTTATGTATGTTGGATTTTTAGGGCAGAATACAGAGAAAATACAACTTTGTCATGACCTGTAAAATCATAACTATTAAGGTTAATGTAATAATTCACATCTTTGTTTGCAAGCCTGTCAGTTTGAAAGAGAGTTCATCATCTTTGACAGATTTCTCTCTCTCTCTCTCTCTCTCTCTCTCTCTCTCTCTCTCTCTCTCTCTC